>KN480469.1:20691-120968 GCA_000787095.1 Periophthalmodon schlosseri
CATAGGGAAGTATTTAGTAGCCTGCCCTAGAACAGTACAGAACAGGAAGTCAATGGTGTTGAATTTAATTATCGCTGGTACAGGCTGACCAGATTTTCAAAATAAAAAACTGGGACACACCCGGGGTGGGATGGTTGGTAAGGCAAGGCAAGTTTATTTGTATAGCACAGTTCTTACACAAAGTAATTCAAAGTGCTTTACAGAATAAGAAAGACATTATAAAATCACAATACAAAACAATCAAACAATCAAATCAAAACATAAATAATCACACATAATCATCATAAAATTAACATTAAAGGAGAAAAGTGCAGAATAAAAACATTTCAGTCATATGCACAGCTAAACAGAACCGTTTTGAGCCTGGATTTAAACATTGTCAAACTAGAGGCCTGTCTCACATCTTCAGGAAGACTGTTCCAGGTTTTAGCTGCATAAAACTGAAACGCTGATTCCCCATGTTTAGTCCTGACTCTGGGCACCAGCAGGAGGTTGGTCCCTGAAGTCCTCATAGTGTGAGATAGTTATGGCACTAACATGTCAGAGATGTAGCTGGTATAAATAAAACTGTGAAAGGAGCGTGTAACATTGTCCATTCTCGTCTCACTTGTGTCAGTCATAAACAGAGGGACCTCTTTTTTTATATTCTAGCAAAACAAATGACAATGATTGTCCCTTTTATTGTTGGCGGGGATCAGATTGGTCAAAAATTGGGGCAAAGGGACATTTCTTGTATAAAACTGGGGAAATCAATGGTTTTGGATAAATCTGCTGGGGCAGGAGAAACATGGCTCAGAAGTGGGACTGTCACCCTACAGTGGTAGCCTATATAACCCATTACCTCCACAATGTCTTTGATAGCACTGCACCCAAATGTTTGCTTTCAGTAAGATCTTAAATGAATACTCATTGGCGCTGATATGCATGTGCAGGCTCTATAGTCGATGTGTAATAAATCAGTTTATTTGGTGTTTATTTTCCACAACATCATTCAGTATTACCGCAAATATGGCATCATTCTCCCACACACTTTCACAGTCTGCTTTATTTACACTCAAATGCCAGGTCCAACTGAATATTTGCAGTAAAACACCGCTCATTTGTCAAATCACTGTAATTGTGAAGAGGCCAGACTCCAGTGCATTCCCACAAGGCTATTTTGGGTGGCATTTTGGATGTAGTCCGCCTTTCGCAGTCACGTTCGGCTGGGCTCTGACTTCCCTGAGCCGATAATTACAGTCATTCCTGCGCGCGCTTCCAGACTATGAAGAACAGATGGACAATATAAGGACCAGTCAGTGGATAAAAACCTGTTGAACTATGGCGCAGAAGGAACTGTGTCATTTTAATGAGAGCATGTAAATGGGTGATAAAATAGCCTATATGCTCGGCCTATTGGAAGGACAATAGGCAGAGGGCATTCAGCGGTGGAAGGGCAAATTGTGTAAGGGGTAAGCTATGGGATGTGTCTTTGAAATGAATGCGGTTACCCATGGTAGTAGTAATAAAATATATTAAATATTTTCTAAATATCTCATCAGATATCACGGCATTGAATAATGTTAAAATAAATATAGCAAATATAAAAGTTTAAATTTCATGATTTCCTCCCACCTAAGAAAAAGTTTATGGACAGAAATTAGCTTAAGCTACAGCAAATAAATGCTGCCCTCTAGTGGGGAATTTATAACATTACAAATGAACGATGATTTTTATTTTTACTTTTTTAATGCAGTCATTTGAATTGATTGGTTGCAATATTGACAACAAATCTGTATTTACTACTATAGTCTGCATTTAGGCTACCTAGACCTACTGTATATAATGTAATATAGATTTAAAAAAAAAAAATAGAACACATTGACCTACCTGATGTAGTCCTAGGTTCAAGGCAATATTTTGTTTTAATGTGTAGCAGGTTATCGAGGTATGATAACAGACGTTGCTGAAATGTGTTAAAACTAGGTTTATGATCCCTAAAACTAAAACCAGTGAAATGTGTACATTGCGTTGTCTAGAATGTTATTCAGTTGAAGGAACAGATACAGCTCCCTTGCCTTTTTTCTGCATTGTGCAAAAAGAACAGCTTTATAGTTATAAACCAATTTATTTCCATGTACTTCTATAAAACAACCACAAGATGGCAATACTCAGCAGGTAATCTGTCCAGCCCATACCTAAACAATTGAACGATGCTGATTCTCTTTAGGAGAGGCGGAGCGTCCTGAAGTAGTGAAAGAATGTTATTCAATGCTGTGGAGTTCACGACGAATAGTCTGGGCTCAGGAATGTCTGATGATCCAGACAGAAGTTGGAAAAAATGTCCTTTGCAATAAAACTACTGAAAAGAGCAGCTATGAAGACCTGTACCTGGGATTGTCTATGGATGCTATCTACTGCATTAAGGTTATAAATAGACATTTGTGTTGCAAAAACACATATTTTCCTTTCCCCTTTTCTTGGAAATGCATATGCCTGGAAGTCCAAAGCAGTTTTGGTAGAAAAAAAACACTGAATATGATGCATTAGTTCCATATGCCTTCTCAGAGCCTGGTGAGTGGATGCATTCATAGCAGAAGTGTATAGTGCCAAACCTGAAGATGAATCATGGAAATGTCATTCGACACAGGAGAGGTAAACAAATGTACAAGAGCTACTCTGCTATCAAAACAAACTTTAACAGAGATGACATTTTATGACAGTGATAAAACAAAAATGAAATATTTTGGCATCCTTGTGGCATGTCCTATGTGGAACACTCTGCAGATGTCTGTCTGTACTTCTGCTTTTCCCTTATTTTTCTCATTTATATAGGCCTAGAAAAACCTGTTAATAATGCATTCTCTTTCGCTTGCTCACTCTCTCTAATCAGAAGGAGATACTCTGAGCTTTTGTGTCTGGAACAGTTCAAACAGTTTTGACCCTCTCTGCTGTGAGTGGACCATGAGCTCCTATGGGCCAAAGAACTTGAACATACTTCAAAATGGCTCTCAGTGTGACCCCACCTGCCTGTAGTGATTGGTATTTATGGGAGTGGTGTGAAAGGAAATCGCAGTAATGTGATCAATATGTTCAAATACAGAGACAAGAGTCACACAAAAGGCTCATATTACACTTTAGAAAAATGTCAAAAAATATTGAAAACCAAAAACAACTTATTCTGTGTTGTTGAAGAGGAAAGACAGACAAGGCGTGACCGAAATATGCAGCTGGGATCAGTTATGACCCACACAGTATAAGGGTAAATCATTTAACATTAGCAAAAATATAAATACCTGTTTTTTTTCACAATGACCAAACATTATAAAGTCACTAACTATACAACATGAGTGCGTTACTTAAAGTGGGACTAAACGCCTAAACTCCTCCCACAACCACATGTCAAATAGAGCTGCTGAACTGGGCAGTAGATGGAGGAGAGTGAGGGGGGAGGAGGGGCGGGGTCTGAAGGTATAAAGAACACTTCAAACTCCGCCCCTGCAGCCAGGTGTTTGAATCCGTTTTTGACCAGAAAGCTGCAAATTTGCTAAAAAAAAAAAAAAAAAGGTAGATAATGCTTTAGTAGCGAAAACAAAAAAAAACAAACAAACAAAAAAACAAAAAAAAAACGTGTTTACCTTTGCTATATATATTTTTGACTTGATTACCATTGCTGAGAAAACAAGAAATCAATCCACAAGGGCCCAAGTTTTTTAGTATGTGTGATCCCTCAGGCCCATAGCCAGAAAGGGCAGCAGGTGACTCAGAAAGGACCAAAACAAAACAAAGGACTTTTACTACTATTTCACCACCAGGAAGGACCCTCCCTTATATTTTCAATAGGGACAGCCAGTTCTAAGTGTGACGTCCAACATGAGTCACTTGCCCAGTGGAAAGGGGGAAATATTTCGGGGTGCGGTGTAGAATAACATTTTCCTCTCATTGGAGCAGAGAGAGTTTCTGTGAGGTAATGTTGGAGGTTACGTTGTGGTCATAGCTATTTTAACACTTAGTATAGTACGTTAATAGAAACATTGTTCTTTCTCACCTCAAAACACATCATCATATGGAGAAAGCTTGGCATTTTAACTAACCCAGTGTGGGCGTTTCCATCATTATGTTCTAGCCCTAAAGCTGTTGAAAAGCCCTCTGCCAAGTAGCAAACAAAGTCTCTCTTTATGGTTGTAGCTCATGTTTTGTGCCCAAAACATAAAGGTTCATTGTGTAATGGCAAACTTTTATATTATTAGCAGGTTTATTATTTTTTTATGTGGCTTTAAAAACTACAGCTTCATCCATAATATTCTCTTTATTAAGAGCATAACATAAGTCTTACTCCATTTGAGCATCAATATTTTGTAAATTTCTTTTTTTTTAAGTCCATTTTGGACTTATCCTTTGGGGACTGTATTCTTTCTGTACAACTGTTAGTTTTGCCCATGTCATAAGTATAAGTATAAGCACATATTCAGTGGTGGAAGGCAACTAAAGTACTGTATTTAAGTAAAAAAATATCTGTATTATCTGTAAAAAGTATCTGTACTTTACTTAAGTAGATTTTAAAGTGGGTACTGTTGACCAAAATATGTATATACATTTTTTTTATTTATTTATTTTTAACAATATCACTATATTTAACACTTTAACAACAAAAAGTGTTAAAAAATTAACAACACTTGTGAAAGTGTGAAAAAGCACCTTGGATGAGCAGCAAAACGTCTTCACTCCAACAACTTTTTGTTCAGTTGACAGATTTGAATTTTTCTTTTACTATGGATCAGACCTGGACGACTGAGGGATTACGCAGACAGCTTGTGTGAAATACTTTTTACTCTTAAAGTACATTTTTTATTTGTTAAGGAACAAAATTGAGTGCTTCCTCCACCACTGCATATATCAGTCAGCTCATATTAGATCCTGAGTGGATTAGGAGCCAATGCTGTTTAGGCGCTGAAGATTCTCTTGCAGTGATATTCTAAGATTTATACCGGTTGTTTAAATAATGTTACAAATCCTGTACCAATGCCTTTTATGAAGATAGTAGCAATCAGTATAACAAACCATTGTGTTTGATATTAAAAGTGCAAAGTAATGTGGAAGCAACGGGCTGCTTTGAATGAGAAATGGCTAAGAAAAACATTGGAATCTCAGAAAGGATATCTGCCATCATTAACATTCATTTTTGAAATATGATGATTTATAACATGAGTGAGTGCATGGAGCTGATGACAACCAGCTGAGAGCTTTAAAACACTCAGACTCAGCGCGAGAGGCAAAAACAGATCAGATGTGTGAAGAGGAGGAGGGCACACACACAAGGAGTCATATTTAAAACCAGGGACGGTGTGCGCTAGGTTAGACTTGTCGGGAGTATGGTGGGATGCTGTGATGAAATGCAGGGAAACGTTTTAAGCCATAGTTGAAGAGAGCAGTGTGGGCTGAGGAGGGAAGGATGATGGGGCAGAGGCTGGTCCTAGTTTGCCTTCTCTACAGCTGCATTAGACTTGGGACGGCCAGGTGTCGGAGTCGAGGTAAGAGCTACAAATGGAAGAATTATGTCATTTTAGTTATTACCTGGCACAAAGTAATACTGTATGTTGTATGTATGTGTTTAGGACATGTCTGTTGTTTAAGCTGTGAAATTCTGATGCCATATAAAACCTAATATGAACTAGGATAACATTTTTTTGTCCACATTTTGGATAGGAAAGTTACATTTAAATCAAGAGCTACACTTGCAACTAATTATCTTGTTAAGTAAGAGTATGATGTCATCAATGGTGGATGAAGTACTCAGTGTTGTTACTTAAGTAAAAGTACAGATACCGGAGCAAAAAAATACTCCAGTAAAAGTAAAAAATGTCCTTAAAGAGCACAAAGTAAAAGTATTTTGCGCAGAATTTGAGGTCTAATAAGGCTTCAAATGTAGTGATTTTGATAAAGTTTTGTGCTGAAACAGAAACAATTGAATCGATTTCCTAGTTTTTTTCCTGTTTATATATTTGTATATTTTTGTTTCCTCAAACTACAAATGTGTTAAAACGTGTTAAAAAATGTAGTGTAGTAGAAAGTACAGATAACTTCTCTCAAATGTAGTGAAGTAAAAGTAAAAAGTATCCACTTTAAAATCTACAGTACAGATACTTAAAATGTATACTTAAGTACAGTACTTGAGTACAGTACAGTACTACTTTTACTTTGTAACGTTCCGCTGCTGGCTGTTATTTACATCTGATTTGAATGAGAGTTACTGCCACTGATACTGTAGCTGCCTGTCAGTCACAGTTATATTTTATACACTATGGCTCATGTGTCAGCACTTGTGTCCTTAACAAAGATTTAATTAAATGAAAATTGAATGAATATTGTCAAACTCGAAAACCTGTAAGAGTAACCTGTAGTAATAGTGGTGGAAAAAGAAGAAAGGCATTATGGTAAGGGTTACAACATGTACAACTTTTACTGTAGGAATGAAAACACATGCCACTAAAGCATTTCTTCCACATTTGGCTGCCAAGTGTATCTACAACTTTATGAGCCTAGTCCCCTGTATGAGCCGTTCACCTGACCATGCAGTTTCAGCCTTTGAAACATTAAATGCCTGTGCTTTTGATTTGACACAAGTCGGCACAGTCAGTGAGGAATGTTGGCTATGCTGGAGAAGGAGGAGGAGGAGACGCACATATTGTAACGTAGCTATAAGGAGGAAGAGGAAAGTGTAGTTTTATGGGCGCTTAACATTTTGGGTAGAGTTAAAATGTAAAGAAATGGGCTAAAATGATCTTTTTGAGCATCGTTTATAAACAAACTTTAGCATATGTTCTCTAATGTAATAGTAACAGTTGAGATACTGTGTTTGAATGTCTCAGGGTCTGATTCTTTCATGGGCAGGGGATTCAAGGTCAAATTGTGTAAATATTCAGATCTGTCAAACTGCAGCTTTAGGGAAAAATTAGGCTAATGCAACAGTGAAGTTTAAGCTCATATGGAGATCCGTATAATCCACTTAACTCCGCCTTTTATTCCGCTGCTTTTGAAGATTTAGGTCATGCCTTATACCCTAAATACAAGTCATGTGTGAGGTCAAAGGTGAACATACTGTATTGGTGACAATTACATGAATCAACATAAGGCACAGTGAGATTTGTACGGTTGCTTTTCTTCACACATCTTTAGACAATAATTTTCACTTTGACTCATAGACCTGTTTCCAGCTGCAAACAGTCGGCTAAAGAGAAGTTTGGCATCTGTGGACGATCCAGTCTTCCACCACTCCTTCAAGGACGCGGATCTCCTGTTTGAGGTGAAATAATATAAACAGTCTTTACAGTGTCTTAAATAAGCATTATTAATAGTATAGTTTCATTCCTAGATCCTATTGAACGGCATACATTTCAAACCCAGTGGGGAGTTTTCAGTAGACGATGGTGAGCTGGCTTCTCTCCGACAGACAAGGAAACTGGAGGTCATTTGTGAGGACATTGTTCCCAAAGATCTATCAGAAATACTGCGTCTGGTCTCACACATCTCACAGACAGCGGGACATCTGCATCAGGATGACTTTGAACGCACCCTGCTAACTTTGATATACACCACCCAGAGGATGGCCAACTCCACCAGCACGCACCAAAGAGAGGCATGGGCCCAGCCTTTTGTTCATTTATACAAAGCTCTCAAGCAGGACTTGATGACATGAATGAAACTATTATTAAACTGGACAGAACAATTTATAATAAACATGTGTATCGAACATAATAAGTCCATCTGGTCACAGGCTGCTGTGGCTGCATTTTAAAAATAAAACAAAAGAAAACAAGAGCCAGAGGTACGGTTCATACATTATACATTTGAGTGGTGAGTTGACCATGTACTTACCAACAGATCTCACATTAAAAATCTTTGTGCTTTTGTGCCGTAGAATATCAATATGGTTGACTAAATAATTTGATTAAATTACACAAAACAGTTCAGCAAAGGACATTCCTTACAGTAAAATGAAATGACCAAATAGACAGGTAACGTTACAGATTTGGTAGTTCTTCTCCATAGCGACAAAAAAACCTTGTCGACCAAAAATGTTGTATATGGAATACTTGCACCATGTTGTTACAGTACAGTGTCTTTGACAAATGTCCCTCTTCAGCTGCCTTAAATATTACATACATACTGTATGTTTAGTCCCCAGAGTGAAGTGGTGTTAGCTGAGCTCACAAAGAGACTCCTATGATGATGGGTGCAGGCTGTGGGTGTCCCAGAGGCTGCTTAGGCTCCAGGGCATTGATGTCCGCTCCACTGCCCTCCAGAGAGCAGGGCACAGTGGGGGGGCAGAAGGGCAGGTACTGCAGCCAGGAGGAGCTCAGGCAA
This sequence comes from Periophthalmodon schlosseri, assembly GCA_000787095.1. NCBI lineage: Eukaryota > Metazoa > Chordata > Actinopteri > Gobiiformes > Gobiidae > Periophthalmodon > Periophthalmodon schlosseri. The sequence continues at coordinate 29,035 of KN480469.1, forward strand.
CTGTTAATGCTAAAGGGAAGGTTATAGACCTCGCCACTCTCCAGAGTGTTACTGGAGTCGTCCTCATGAGCCTTGTTCCAGGCCACGATACCTCGCTCTTGTTTAGATCCTGGTGGGCATATATCAATATATATGTAGTACAACACGTATTTAGTAGAATTTCAAAATAAAACCACCAATAATAAAAAACACCAATAAAAACAAAACTCACAATACCTGGGATTGTGTTATCAAGTATAAAGCCAAAGAATCCTCCCACAAACATGCTGGTGGTCAGGAGCACCTGCAGGACCTGGTCCAGCTCTACCACACCTGAACACAACATGTATATTGGTTTGAGACTTTTGGTTGAAATCACACAGAGGCTGTCTTCTTCAGTTTTGATACCTGTAGCAAAGGTGTTAGGGTTCTTCAGTATCCAGTTGGGTATTACCAAACCAGAAAACATGGAGAAGCCAAAAATAAAAATATTTCGAGATGAATTCATGTCAGCATACTAAAAAGAAAACATTTAAAAAGTTTAATAAATATGTTTAAGAAAGATAAGAAAGCTTAAAACTTTAAAATGTACCTGTAGATTCGACACTCCTGCAGCAGCGACGACCCCAAACATGACCATAAACATCCCTCCTACCACAGGTGAAGGGATTGTCGTAAATATAGCCCCCGCTTTTCCAAATACCCCCATAACGACCATGAGGACCCCACTGGCCACTATCACCATCCGACTGCCAACCTGAGAAAAGGTTATATAAAATATTTGTCACAATTGATCCTACTGCTTCAGTACCTTTATTCCATCAACACATTACCTTGGTGATACCGAGAGCACCAACGTTCTCACTATAAGATGTGGTGCCATTTCCAGTGCCCCAAGCTCCAGCCAGCAAACAGCCCAAGCCCTCAATGCCAATGCCCCGGTTGATAGCATGTTTAGGTGGAGGTGGAGCCCCGGACAACCTGGCACAAGCATGGTAGTCTCCAACTGACTCAATCATAGAGGAAATAACCCCAGCTAAGATGCCCACAACTCCGGCCAGGCTCACAGTCGGCATGCCCCACTGACCGGGGTACGGCAAACTGATCCATGGAGCCTGAGCCATGACATCCCCCTTTAAATCAGTGCGGGCCAAGTAACCGTACCGCGAAGGGTCCGAGGGAAGGACGTTGTATTTGGTCAAGAGGTAGCAGATGAGCCAAGATATTGACGAGCCAAGTAATACCTGAAATTATAATACACAATGTAGTTACCGTATATTAAAATATAACATATATTTAAAGTGCTTTCTACATACAGGCAAAATCTGAAAGATATATACGCGGGTGGTGTGCAGTTTTTTGACTTTGCTATAGAAGGGAACGGGTACTGCAATGTGCCTCAAGTACTGTGAGAAGAGAATGATCAGAGATGTTGTCCTGCAAGAGATTAAAATGTTAAAACAAAAAGAATTTTACAACAATGTACAGCGTTTGAGTCAGATCGTCAAAGTGGTCACCTACATGGCAGAAATGCCCCAGTGATTCCCAGCACTAGAGCCCGCAGAGTCAAACAGAGACAGTCCAATGAGAGAAATGGTGGGAGCAATCGTGAGGGGCCCAATAAAACGCATGAAAAGGCCGATGAGACCAGAAAATCCCACAAACACTTGGAATAACGACCCCACCATAATGGACCCTTGAAGCTGAAGAATGCAAATGAAACACATTATTCATGCTATAAGAATACCCCAGAAAACAGATGTAACAAGTACAACATTTATGTAAGAAAGCTTATCTGCAAATGAAGAAATAACAACTATGGCGGTTAATTAAGTAACATGACATGAACATGTGTTAGCATGAAAGAAGCATAGCTAATAATACTAGCACACAAACAGAAATCAAACAATGACTATTTTGTCCAGTTGAAATCGTTTGTCTTCTTCCAATAGAAAATGAGTGTGCATAAACAATGGATTTTGTATTTTCACAACCAAAAATGTTAACCTGAACTGACTGAGAAACCTTTTGCTAGACTATGAAAGTTTTTCCTACCAAAATGCTACTAAACCCCTTTCTTTGTAGGTGACTGTATAAAATGTGATTAAAAATGTCATGTGGATCCAATTCACTCACTGCTCTCATGCGACTCTGCCAGACCTCTGTATATTCTGTGGACGAGGTGTTGACGAGACTTGCATTCTGAGTCCAGGCGGGACAGGTCCACTCGGGCATGGACAGCACTGCCATTGAAGGTGCCAGGAGTGTGAATGTGCCACCTTGAAGTATTGGGAGTCTAAAACAAGAATAAGTAAATGAGAGTGTCCTTTTTGTATCTCTGTAGTGACACAAGCTCTGTAAATTTGAACCATGTGAGTTAGAGGGAGTCTCCAATTAGTAAAACTGACCCAGCGAGTTAAATCAATTCGTTATCTGTACTAATCTGTCCTTTTTATAATTCACTGGGTATTTTCTGAAATAAAGAATTTATCTTTTATTAATCATTTTTCTTTGTATCTGATTATTCAGTATGTGGAGACAGACAAAAAGCATCAGTACTGCTAAACTGGAGGAATGTTAGCTTCTAGATTCCAAACTAAATAGTGCACAAATTCCTCCCCAAATCCTACTGTGACACAAATAACAAGCCAAGCAGTTTGACAAGAGTCGAATTCTTAAATAAACCCATTCTTGAATCACTTGCACATAAATCATATCGATTCTATTGTACCTAACTACAACAATGTTATTATTCAGGCCATTTCCAGCAAACTGTTGGAAGCTGTGACTAGGCATTTTTCCAATTTCTCTCTGATAATCCCCTGACATAGCGGAACATTTTACACTACAAAGCTGGGGGCAGTTACTGGTAGGGCGCATTGTTCATTTAATCAGGAAAGCTGCATGCTCTGTTCTACTTAATCACAGAAGGAGTCCACTGTAAAATGCCCTGTTGCAAAGTGAATTTTTTTTTTTGTGCACACAGCAAACACGTTTATTTTTTCATGTCTAATTTGCTCAACAATTCATCTTTAGCACATCAACAAAACAGTACACTTTTTGTTTATATAGATGGCTTACCCTGTCCCAAACTTGATTATTACGGTATATGTGAAGAGTTCATTTGCAAAAACAGATAAGTGCCGTTTGAAAAAGTCATCGGAGGCTTCGGAGGCTAGTATAGTAATTTTTCTAAAAGGCAAATGTGTTTTACTGCTATCAAAATATAATTGTATCCCTTCTTGATAAAATCCACTGTACATTACTGTCATTGCTAATATCTATAGAAGATGGTAACAAAAAGAAAGAACTTTTTGGCAATTTTTCAAAATAGCCATATGTGTTTTTGCTACTTCATGTACTTTTTCATGTCTAATTTGCTTAATAATTCATCCTTATCGTATCAATCTTAAAAACAGTACACGTGTTGTTTATAGAAATAATTTACCTAATCCCAAATGTGACCTGGAGTAAAGTGCAAATGCCAGAGACAAAAAAGATGGTGCTGATGAGGTGGCTTTGGGTGAGACCGTCGTGCTGAAGACAAAGGCCTTGGGACAGGATCAAGGGGATGGCGATGATGCCCCCAAAGGCAGTCAGACAATGCTACAGCAGAGAAGAGAGAGAAGTGTACATAATAATAATACACTTATGTTTTGTATATCTAAAACATACATTCAAATCTTGATCTTGATACCAATATCACAATAATAGTTTTTAGTATCACCATGTGCTCTTAGACTGGTTCTATGTGGACGCACCACCAGGTCAATGCCCAATTTTATCAGATGTCGGAAGCTAAGAAAGGCCGGGTCTGATTAGTACTTGGATGGGAGACCGCTGGGAATACCAGGAGCTACAGTAGGGCAGCAGTGGAAACAGTTCTTGTGTCTTTAGGCAAAACACTCCATCCACATTGCCCATCGACGGGATATCTATTTGCCAAATAATCTACCTGAACCAAAATACTGACCAAAACTATATAAGAGTAGCCAGACAAAAGGGGAGGGGTTTATGCAATTTAAAACAATAGCTTGGTTGGTTGAGTGTTTGTCCACTGATCCGAAGGTTGGCAGTTCGAATCCAGCTCCCACAAATGAATAATGCCGTTGTGTCCTTGGGCAAGACAGTTAACTCTGAATCCAGCTCCCACAAATGAATAATGCCGTTGTGTCCTTGGGCAAGACAGTTAACTCACCTCGCCCTCAGTGTCTGTGTACACTGGTGTCTGAGTGTGTGTGTGAATGGGGGAGTGGTTCCTTGATGTAAAGCACTATATAAAAATGTAACCATTAACCAAAAAAAACTGTTCAAATATTTGCAATACTAGTTTTAGAATTGAATACTACTTGTTTTTTTGTTTTTTGTTTTTTCTGATGACCGTAATTTACAGTATTTACAAAGCAAAGATAACTAACCACCCAGGCATGTGAGCATAACTTCTAACAGCAACCATCATGTGAGTTCAGTGTGGTTATATAACAGAGTATAATTTGCTCAGAGATAGTAAATAATGACCTGAAATAGCCTTGCTGACACATACCTGGATGCCAAGGATAATGCACAGGTACCAGGGGGGCACATCGGTCACACAGTAGGCCAGTTTGTTGGTGTCCTCCTCCACAGAACTCTCCACCTCGTCGCCATGTTGTGTTCCAGGCAGATCACAAAACCGTCCTTCAAGCTTAAATGGCCATGAGATGTCAGTCACATGAAAAGTAAACATCCAGCGTAGTATGGAACAGGATATGCTTCTTTAACTCATATTTTTGTAACGTTCCCACATGAGACATACATTTTCAACTCAAATCTTAAAGGGCCCACATTACGCTATTTTATATATATATATATATTATCTATGTTATAATGTTGTTTCCTCATCAAAAACATACCTGGAGTTGTATTTTGTTTCATTCACACGTTTAACACACAAATGCTGTATATTTAAACTCAGTTCTTCTCTCAAACAGAAAACACTCTGTTCCACCTTGTGATGTCATGTGTTAACTCCATCACCAATCAAACTCCATACTCCATACAACTCCATACACCTTCGCTAGAGTCATTTAGATAATTTTAGCCCTGGAACTGCCAATGTCTTCTAAACAAAAGGTAAAAGGTAGCTGTTAACCTGAAAACTACCATTTCATGACATCACAAGGTGGAACAGAGCATTCTGAGCTTTGGAGATGTAGACAGACATGGAGATGTAGATTACTTAAACATGTGCGAATGAAACAAAACACAACTCCAGGTATGTTTCTGATGAGGTAACAGCATTCGAACATGACTAAAAGCTCACAATAATCCATTTTGTTAATATGGAACCTTTAAAATAAACAAAATGCCAATGAATGGTACAATGTTTATCAGCATTTTTTTTTTTTCAAATACTTCTCAACTCTCACATTTTTCATTTTTACTTAAAAATACACATACAGGAATGATTTGGGAACTTTATTTTTAAGCAATTGTCTAATGTTTAGTCAATCACAAAAGGTTAACAAAAGCATACATGGTGACAAAATAGACCTTTTTGCTTGTCACGTCAGTAATGTGATTAAGTCCACGGAGGGACAGGAATGTAAACAAGTACATTCACGTGTATCCATGAGTCTCTATCCCATGAGAATTTGGGTTGATTAAAAACAAACTTTGTATAGCTAGCGTGTGAGTTAATCAATGTAATTAGTATCAGTATAGTTAGTATAATTAGTATAACCACAAATATAACAAAAAATAGTAATAATATAATAACTATTTGACATTTTTATTACAGTGATTAAACAAAATATACTTTTTGTCCTCATCTTGGAACAGTTATCCTTTTGCTTGTTTCCTGTGAATGTTAATCTGCTTATCAATTATTGACAAATGACATTTGATTTTCTAACTTTCTGTCGGTTAAATCAATAATTTTGTTAAGCCCTGAAAGGCAACTGCAGGTGTAATTAAAGTTAAATCTTGGATAAGCTTGGGTTAACAATAGCAGTGACCTATTTCGAAGACTGACTTTAGTTTTAGTTGCAGTATAAATAAGACAAAATGATACTCACGGAAAAAGCATAATTGTCCAGACCGTTGCTGTCCTTCTCCGGAGCCATGTTGGAGGAACCTAGACGCAGGTGGGAGTCTTCTGGTAAAAGACACAAACTAAAGCTACATCAGTGAAAGCAGTGGAGTCAGAAGCTGGGTGGAGGAGGAGGAGGAGGGCAGGCCAACGGAGCAAAGTTTAGACACGAGACTACTGCATTTGTTAAGTCCCACAAGCATTCATGTGAACCCAATTACAACAGTAAAGAGCAGCTGACCAACCGGGATCCAGGAAGCCCACTGCCCTTTAAACCCTCTACTTTCTCATGCGTGGTCCCTCATTTCCTTATACATTGATAGAACACCAAAATATTAACTAACAATAACTCTACCAGGACCATTTCTAATTTTAACACATTTTTTTAGGGCAAATCACCAGGACTATCACATGTTGACAATAGTATCACATGCCACACCACGTTCACTACAGTAGGTGCTCTGAGAATGTTAACTTTGTTTCCTAATCTGTAATACAACTATTTCCCGTCAAATGATGTTAGGAAAACGTAACATTATTAGTGTTTTCAGACTTAAATAAATACCCGCATCTTTCAAATTACAGTAAATAGGTCACACTCAGGAGGCTAAGTTGGTTGAGTTGGTTGAGTAATTATTACACTAACTTGAAGACCTGGTTAACTGAAATGTTTATTTATAGGACATCGGTCTGACCCACTGTGATTTGTCGTCTGCATTTGACCCATTCTTTAATATCTCTGGGGTAACCTGTCAGGAGCAGTGAGTGCCAAAGCGCGGCACCCGAAGATCCATCTCTAGATCTTGGGTTAGGCTTGGTCAGGACTACCTTATCTGGAGGATTTTTACCAGTTGTGCATGTTTTTCCATGTTTGATATCTCTTACAATCTCATTAAAGGTCCTATATTACACAAAATCGACTCTTGTGAGCTTTTAGCCATGTTAGAACATTGTTACTTCCTCAAAAGCATAATTGGAATCATGTTTTATTTCATTCGCACATATTTCAGTAATCCTTATAGTTAGTCTACCTTTCATTCAGTAGATATTGGCAATTCCAGGGCTGAAATTATCCAAATGATTCTAGTGAAGGTGTATGGAGTTTAAAAACACATTGGAGCACTTCCTGTATTTCCACATGACATCACAAGGTGGAACAGAGTGTTTGAGAGAAGAACTCAGCCTAAATATTCAGGGTTTGTGTGTTAACCATGTGTGAATGAAACAAAACACAACTCCGAGTATGTTTTTGATGAGGAAACAACATTATAACATAGATCAGAAAATAGTGTAATATGGACCCAGGCATGGGTGCTCTTGTGGTTGTTTGATTAAGAATAAACTAAGCGCAAATGCCTCAACCAGAAAATAGTTGAAGGAAATTAATCTCACATGAATCTCACAGAGCACAGATTTGCAGTTGGGACACTGCAAGGTCGTCCACTCTTCATGTGACTGTGTACTGTATACGAGGGCCGTCACATGTCAGGTAAGGATTGGATTCGGATCAACGCCAACATTCTTGAAAAAAACATGTAAACAAAAATGTGATACAGAACATATCTTTATAACATATTTTAAGTTTAGGTTTGGGAAGTAAAAAGTCTGACATTAAGTGAGGTTGTAAAAATAGTACTCATGATGTTTCTTTATGCATGTCCAATCTCTAAGGCCTAGCTAATAGTTTTAAGGAAAATGTGTTGATAGTGTTGCTTTATGTGCGTCAAACAGTATCTCGGAGTCACATGATCCCATTAACACAGAGAGACGGTGAGCTTTTAACTGTACACGGTCCAGACCATTCACTCATGTAATTAGGTTGGAGTGCTGTGCACTCAGTTGCCTGGAGAAGAGGGAGTTAACCTGATAAGAGGCATAATAGCCTACATAAAAATAATAATACGAATTCTGTTTTTTTTAAAAATGCAGTAGCCATTTGCAGTAGCAAGTTTTTATGATTTATTTCCCCATATATTATTTTACAAATACATACACTTATCTCCCTACTCCCCAGATATCAAGTTAATGTAATATGTTCAAATCGTTAAAACAATATCGATTTTTACTAATGATAACAATGAAAATAAAATAAACCTAAAAGGGTTTTCTCTGATCTGAACACTGAAACTTTAAATACTGAGTCCTAAATACTGTAGTCCGTGTTCATCATTTTGCTTGTGGTAAACCTGCCAAAGCCACTAGATGGAGACGTAATCAACACAATTCTCTCCCCCACCACCAGATGTCTCCATTCTATTGCCACCCTCCAACTGTGAGTCCTCTGAATGAACTGGTGCAGGAGGTCATGCTGAGGCCAGAAAGATAAAGCTAGCAATAAACCTGCAGATATGATAGTAGAACAAAAACTCTATATTAATAATAACATGTTCAACCTTGAATAAAACTATAAAACTAATGAATTTATGACAGGATCTAAATGCGTGATTTGTAAGACTAAAGAAAAATAAACTGTTATCCAATTAGGCAGAAAGAACAGAACAGACAGAACGAGATAAGTGAATATAGATTATATTCTGAATGAAACTGCAGTGATTAATGAAGTTTCCTAGAAGTATACTGTTACACACTGGCTCCTCCTCCTCAACGCCCATGTGATGCAGGTCAAACATGCCACAGCACCATTGTAACGTTCATATCCTGAGCACCGAACAGAAGAGTTGAGGATTCTTATATTTTTGGATGCTAAAAATCTTAATCTTAGAACAAGCCCTAAAATGCTGATGCCCAGAGAGACAGTTTTGGGAACTTGCACTGGAGAGGACACTTCTCTGAAAGAGCACTGCATGGATCAACAAACAGAGGAGCCACCAATTAGGAAACTATCACATTCTATTGAGGAGATTCTGAAAAGACCCACATGTTCTAGAAAAAACAATACAATTCACAACAGATCGGTAATAGTGGAGTATAATGGGAGCTCAAAGCAGTGCACAGGTGAGCTTCATGTTTTTGATCTAGATGTATTTTCTAAACTAAAATCCTTTACTGAACATGTCTAAAGTCATTTGTGGTTACAGGCAAACCACCACTGGAGTCTTCAATAGCAATGAAAACCTGCACAGGTGAGCTCTAGCCTTATAGCCCGTGGCTAGAATATTCACATATTCATTAATACATATTAATATGTGGGTAATATTAGGTGAACATTTTTTTAACTTCTAGTTCAGAGAAAGAGGAGACAGACAAGGATCACCTTTAGCTCCTTCCAGCTGCAGCAGCTGGAGAGGGTTTTCCAGCGAACTCCTTATCCAGATGTGACCACTCGAGACCAGCTCGCCTCCCGCCTGCAGCTCACAGAGGCACGCATACAGGTACAGTCACTGCACTTTATAACTCAGCTGACATGAATATCTGAGGTCTGTGTACTAATCGTACAGCAATGGGGCTGTGTGTAGGTCTTTTTTATAAAATGCATACAGTATTTAAATAGTTGTGGGTACTTGGTATAGCAACAAAATATATGATTTGACTTATTTTATTTAGAATGAATTTTAATGAAATTGATTACGCTTAAGCTTTTTTTATTTTAAATAAATAAACCCCATAGTGTCTGAAATGTAAAATATGTTGTGCAAGTATTTTTTCTAATATAGTAAAATCTTTGAAAAATTGGAATTGTTTAAATACAAAGTTTTATTATGTTATTATGAATTCACACAGTCTACTAGTATAGACCTGCTGAAAGTGTGTCTTGTTGGTGACTAATATTTAATATTTTATTAAGAATAGCCCCTTGAGATGCGTCATCTCTTTTTCAAGTGTGTTGTTTGTTTTGTGAAACCATTCTAGATTTGGTTCCAGAACCGCAGAGCCAAGTGGAGAAAAGTGGAAACGCAAAAAGATATAAAACAGCTTACGACCACTTTAGCAGCTCATCAGCCGTTTTATTATGAGGTAGGAAGGAGCCACAATGCTTACAAACAAAGTCCTTGAACTAAAGAAGAGCTCTTAAAGATGCTAATCTGATAGTCGCTTGTGTATATGCTCTGACAGACGTTCCAGGGGCACGCGGGGGTCTGGAGGTCCTGTCTTTTACCTGGATGTCTTCAGACCGCAGCAGCACCGCTCCTCCCAAACTGGGCCTCTCCGCCCCCTCTCTCCAGTCTCCATGTCCTCCATCACACAACACAGTATTTTCACAACCCTGCCAACAGAAAGATTACATGTTCTTAGTTATGGTAAATATGTCGTATAGTGTATATATGTTTGTGTCAATATTTGTAATATTTGTGATGTTCTTATTATTTATTGAGTTGATCTATATTTTCAATAAAAAATGCTGCAGTAGTAATTTTATTTGAATGAAATGTTATGTATTCATATTCCACAAGCTGTGTAGTACTATTCCATAGGATCTTGGCATCACCTTTGGGGATGGACCCATCCTGACCAATTGCCCCAGAAGCAAAGATGGCAAGGAGAAAATCAATGAAAATAAATGTCCCTATATGGAGACAATTACGTCTCCCTTTCTAAAATGTGTTGTTTTGTCCTATAAAAATGTCAGAGTCCTAGTCATGAAACCTTATTTCACAGTAAGACTTAGATAGGGTGAGCTCAATAAAACTGTTTTATCAGCTTGACTTTTTGACAACCTGTGCTTATCTAAATTTGCACTTGTAATTTGAGGTTATGGGCAGGTCAGGCCGCCTAACCAATGGAGAGGTTGTCTAAAGTGATCACGATATCAGCAGAATCTAAAAATATACAGAACAATTTAACACAATCTGAATAGCAGTACAGCAACTGTGTAGCAGTGCTGTTTGTGGTAAATGTGATAAAAAAGTAATGCGTTATTTCTACTACAAAAGAAAAAAAACTAAATTGTCTGCTGCAGCTGTCCAAGTACGTTCCATCACAAAAGAAAACTGAATTCTTTCAACTGGGCAAACTTTTTAGGAGTGAATATGCTTTGCCCTTCATTTAAGCAGCTTCTTTGATCTTTGGTAAAGGTTCACTTCTGTCTTCTGTTTTAAAATTTGGATTAGCGATTCTTTTTGTCAGACAGGAGCGTTTGACAAAAAGCGTTCCTTTCTGATAAAAAGAATCGCTAATCCAAAGCAGCTTCTTCAGTTCTGCCAGGATATTGGAGAGTCACTGGTAAGTCAGGACTTTCTTTAGCAACAAAAAACAAAATCATTGTGTTATTTGACATTATAACATTGCTTAATTACTCTTTTGTGAGAACTTTTACTCTGAAATTAACCAGTTAAAGTCCTGATACTGATTAGCAACTATGGCGAACCCTATAACTATAAAAGTCTCATAACAGTGAAGCATAGAGAACAGTTAAACTCTTAACCTCTCGTCAACTGGTTTATTGCTTTTATGTTTGCTCCATGAAAAACTGTTGCCTACTCCTGGCTGCAAACTAGATTAACAGGTATAATAAACTTTGCAGTGTGTGTATAAATTGTGCATTAAAAGCAGCCCATTGTAGTTTAAATAGACCTATATATTTTATCATTGCAAAGATATGCATATTGTACAGGCATTGATCAGCTGAACTGGCATCTACAGAAAAGAAAATAAACAAGTTCTTGGAAGTGAATCTTATGTAGCACATTGGTGATAAAAGTTGCACTGAGGGGCAACCTTTTAGCCCTGTCCTGAAATGCCTTCTTTCTACAGTGGTCTTATCCTAAAGGCCGCTGACCCCAACTCATTTGTAACAATCCGCTCAAGTGTTCTTCTTGTGTGATAACCCAAATAAGGCAATAAAATATCCAACTTGCTGTTGTCTGGCATTAAAATATTAAGACCAATGTCAAATTCTCCAGTAAGGGAGAGCATATCAATTCAGTGTATTTTTGTAACAGCCTTGCAGGGCCTAACAAAAATGTTGATTTAACCAACAGTAAGTTAGAAAAAAACAGCCTTCTCCTCAGTAAAATATGTGGATTGCTTTCATAATGTTGCTATTTTGTTGCACTTGGTCTTTCTTCAAATTGTCACACCATGTGGAGGTTGTCATTTTCTTATTTGACATGTACAGGGCAGTAGTCACACTGTTTTCATCCATGTCTCTGTAACTTAACAAAACAGAAATGCAAAATTTATGTCAAATGAAAGAGCAACATTTCAGCTATTTTCGTCTTTTCATTCCATTTCTCCATCTCCTGTCCTCATAAAGTTATAAGAGTTTGGCTTGGAAGCTGCTGTCACAACCTGTGGGCAGGAGACATTCTGACTAAATTCTGTAAACTCTGTTTTAGCGCTCACACTGTTGTAAAATGTACTCAGTGTCACTAGAAAAGGTGAGCATTATTTCATGAATTTGTTTTGGTTTTGTTTTGCATAGGAAGGTTAACTATGTGACCACGTGCACCATGCAGCTGTGGCTATAACGTGACTTATCTGTTAGATTATCATTACAAGAAAGTAATACTTGATATAAAATTTATTTATAATGTCTAAAGTGTAAATTATTTCAATTTCTTGGAATTTTATAGCAAAATACTGCATGTTAAAATTGTGCTTACAACTATGAAAAATGCTTTTCTGGAGAAAAAAATGAAATGTGACAACTTACCCAGTGCAACATGTCCCGCCTTAACTATAGCGGCCCACGGGATAAAAATAAAAGTAAACACTAACAAGCTAATATGTACTTTGCAAGTTTGCGCGTGGTATGGTCCAGTCGCTATGTCTTGAACACTCCAACAGGCGGCGCCACTGCATGTATGAATAAGCAGAATTGATGCTGAGTTTTATTGCCGAGAGTCCGACGGGGGACAGGACAGCACTGACCTAATTTTGTCGCAAGGGTTTGTTGTCTTCTTCCCGTCAGTGTAACCTACGGCCAATGGACATCGTTTTACTGATCGCCTCTGTGAGCTGAGTGTCAGCACAGGGGCGGACATACCGAGCATCCCGCAGCCTCCGCCCGCCTCTGTGCAGCCCCAGAGAGAGAAGAGGGGAGAGGCAGGGAGAGGCACACTGACCGGGGACAGACACTACACGAGAGGGGCGATGGCCGCGGATGGAGGATGCGGGGAAAAGGTGGAAGAGTACCGGGCCGAGGTGGAGCGGCTCACGCTGGAGCTGGCGGAGGCGAACCGGGAGAAGATCAGGGCGGCAGAGTGCGGGCTTGTCGTTCTGGAGGAGAACCAGGCACTGAAAGTGAAGTATGCGGACCTGGAGAACGAGCAAGAGATTCTGAGGAGGGAGTTGGAGCAGTTACAGGAGGTAAGCGGAGACACTTGTTCTGTGGGAGACACTGGCGTGGCTAAAGCACTGCAGTGATGTGCTCAAGTACAGGCAGGATGAGCTGCAGCCCCGAGTGACCATCCAGCACCAACCAGACACTAACAGCCCATAGTATACTGCTTACAATAGTAGCCTACAGTGTGGTTGAGATTGACGTGTCTAAAAAGAATCGTCCACGGCCAAATGTCTTTGTTTCCTTGCTGAGGGCTCTCCTTTGGAAAGTTGGTGTGGTGGTCACCACTAAGTAGCCAACTATTCAAGTCTTATTCAAAGGTTTTTCTTGTTCAAGGTTTGAATCATGTTTTGAGCCTTCATTTCAGTGTTTTGTTAGGCTGTTTCATGACATGACATCACATTGTGGCAAGAGACTGCATCAAGGTTTTACATTATTTGTATTTCATCTTACCTCGATGTTATCTTCTCATTTACAGCTGCACACTGCAGTTAAATAGGCCTATAACGCTGTACAACAAAGCCACAAACGAAAGGTGTTTTTGGCATAAACACCACAATGATAATATTCAAAGAAAACAACAGTTTATGTGAAAATAGTTTTCTTTGAGCAATTGATAAAAAACATTTTGTGGATAATTACACTTGGCATACAGTGAACTCCAGGACAGACTGTATCTTTTAAACATTCTCCGTATTGCATTAAAACATCTATACACACATATTTCTACAGTTTCAGTATAGATTTATGCTTCTCCGAATTCTGCGTTGTGATGAAGCCTATATGTTGCGACATATTTAGAAATGCCACTTGATCCATCTTGAATAATGGATGCTGGCGTGCTACAGTATATTCCATCATTAGTGCATACATGGACACAGAGGTGCTGCTGACAGGGCTCAGGGCTCAAGGACGTTTTGGGAGCTGCTTAAACCAAAAGTGCACATGAAGGGAACAGCTGAAGGGGGCATTTTTACAACAATAAGTCACAGGGGAGAGAAGGCACTGTGTTGCCAGCTCACATCTGATGAAGGCTACTCTCTTTCAAAATTTGGTCAGTCTATCTAGCGTGTAAGTTATGTTTTTTAATAATAACAAAAATGTCACTGGGGGTTACTTTCTGTTTGTGCTGTTTCCAAGCCTGAAGAAACAGATTCAGTTGAAATAGCATGTTCTTCTACAACTTGGGATGCTATTAACTTTGAAATGAGGGAGTTTTGTATTTGTGAATAAATTACAGTTGATACTGGTAACACCTCTGCTTGAGTTTAACACAAGTACCTTACTTCATATTTTAAAACACAGAAGGGAAACGCTTGAGAAAAACAAGTCCATGTTGGCGCCTGAAAACAGAAACAAAAACAAAACAGAAAAAAGAGCACTTTTAAAATGACAACATTATGAATCATAGTCAAATATCCTGATTTTTGCCTGTCTAATGTTGTGTTGAGTGTAAAATGAAATATCTTGGGTATATCCTCACTGCGGACAGGGCAGATGATGATGATAGTGTATGGCTGTTGTATTCTCAGGCAAACGCTCTTATGCACAAGTTTGGTTCTTGCATTGATGATGTAAAGTTGATATTGTTTAAATCATATTGTACACCGTTGTACACTGCCCACCTCTGGATTCATTACAAAAAAGCCAGTGTGCAAAGACTGCGGGTGGCCTATAATGAAGCTTTGCGGGTGCTCTTTGTGGGTGCTCTTGAGGAGGCCGCGATGGACCAGCGCGAACGAGATGTTTGCTACTGCACGAGTGAACATTTTGCAAGCTGTACTAAGAACTTTAATGTCTTATCTGCAGGCTGAATAAGTCAGAAAATGAAATGATAATGTCACTCACAAATAGACCTGTCACCATAACAAATTTTGAAGCACGATATATCGCTACAGATAAACGTGATAAACGATAATATTGAAACTACTTTATGTCACTGATTAAGATTTAAATAATGCAGGATAATCCCCAGTAAACCATGTTTTAAATAGACTGTGTCATTAAAAGACATGAGCTGCAACAAATAAAAAACAGAACGTACCAATAATTAGCCATAAAAGGGACTTATTCACTCCTCCACAGCTCAAATCTTAGTGTATTACAACAAAAATACCCAAACTCTCCCCACTTTTACAAAGAAAAGTGCTCAATGAATACTGAGGCCCAAAATATATTGTTCCATCTTCTATATATTGAACAATAAGTTGATATAGTGATTATCTTGACAGGCCTACTCACAAATATAAGATTCAGTGCAATACGCTGCCAAAATGTGGAGACACTGGTATCGTTTTATGTCTTTTTAAATTGTTTGTATTGTCACTGTCCTTGTGTGTTTTAAAAATGGACCACGACTCTGGAATGAAGATGAATTGAATTGAAATATACTGTATTTTATGTAATTTCGTTGTTATATTCGGCTTGCACCTTCAAGCTTCACACTAAATAAGTCATGACCACTTGCTGAGCTTAAGGGCAGCACTTCCCACATTACATTATGTATGTGTGGCCTTACGCTCATATGTTTCCCTGTGCTTCTTTAGTGCAAAGCTGAAGAGTTGAGCACTTTGTAGATTCATTATACAGTACGTTTGGAACAAGTCGACAGCAGTGAAGCAGAGCCCTGATGTCTACGTCTGTATTGATTTTCAGTGAGATGTGATGCTGTGGATGATGAGGGAATAATCGAAAGAAATGTGGCTTAAAGGTGCACTAAGAAACCTCCCGCTCTGGTAGAGGATCTGCTACCTGCATCTCCATGGAGATGTTATCGCATTGCGCACAATGTTCCACAGTATGGCATTATGGAGACAAGCAGGTGACGCCGCCATCAACCCACAATTTAATATATGCAAAATGTATAAGTTTCATACTGTGGAACGTTCCAGGAGACAACCAGATAGCAGAGCCCCACCAGTTACGCAGTTCACCCGTACTCTATGTATTTGTTATGACTGAATTTTAAAGTGTGTAGCCAGTCTTTGTTTTAAATGTAGGTTGTAGTGTTTTCTTTGTTTTGTCTGTGTACTTCTGCTGCTGAATAAGCCATTTCCTGATGTGATATTACTCTTGCAGATGCCTCCACGTCAGTCTCACACTTCTATGAATATATAAACTTCAAAATCAGCCTCACAATAACACATTCATTCCTCTTGTATCATAGGAGGTTCTGGAGGGAAATCAAAATGGAAATTGAAATAGCTTTTGGGGTTGACTGGTTAGTTTTGAATTCATAAATCATGTCTTCTTGAAATGTGTGGATTTTTTTGTTTGTCTCCTGCTCGTCTTGTTCTCATTCCGGGAGAAGCAACATTATGTGCATTATTTTTCCCTAGAGTTGTTGAATCCTAAAAAATTGTAATATATTTGCTTTCATCTTCCTGATTTTGTGCAGGTATATGGTTGTGTGGTTGGTTGAATAATGGTACAGTTTAAACACTGCAAAACTGACAGCAGTGCTTTGTCTTTTATACCACAAAAACAATATAAAAGGCCTGGGAACGCCTTGGGGTCCCACCGGAGGAGCAGGAGGAAGCGTCTGGGAAGTCTCGGAGTTCTGGATAAGTGGAACAAATGGATGGATGGATGGATGGATGACAAAAAACACACACAACTTTTCCTGAGTGGCAGACTGCAGAATGCCAAGTCAGACTTTACAACCTGATCAGAGACAGTTGTATTACTGTTGTGAACATAGCAGTCACTTTTGTCCTTTAGGTTAATACCTCCTCTCTGCTGCTTAGGTTGAGCCCTCAAATGTGTTAAATTATCATATATTTCTGTGTGGAATCATTAGAGCCACTTCAGGTGCCCAAAGCATCTGTCTTTCTCTCTCATCCCACTCCTCCACTGCACTTTTCTTTCTTCTTTTTTTCTTTTTTTAAATATTTTGCCTCCGGTCAAGTCCCTCTTTCCCATCTTCTGCATTGCTCTAAGTGTGTAGTGTCCTGGGACAGTGGTATAAGCTCTGCTCGTATTATTTCCCTGTGGTCTTACCTTGTTAGTGCTGTCTCTGGGCAGACCCGCCTCACTATAGTGTTGCTTATAGAGGGGGATGCTGCAGCTGGGGTGAAGAATGGACACTGTGTTCTTATGTCTGCTTCTCTTCTGTACTGACAGTATTCACATTTATTTATATAGGGCTGGGCAATTAACTGAATATTTATCAAGATTCAGTCTTTTCTCATTGTCAGTGATCAGTTTGAGTCTTTTTAATCGAGAAGTTTCACAGCGGCGGCCAACCTTCTGTCAGTAAAAGCATGTGGTTTGGAGCAGTTCAGACTTTGGAGGAAGGATTTGAAAGGACAATGATTAAAATCCTATATTTTTATGTTCATGTTTTGTTTTTTGTTTTTTTAAGTCAAAGTAAGATCGAATCAATGTGAAAAATGCGTAATACATATTCCTATAGTCACATTTTTATGTAGTTTTTCCACCTTCAAGGCACTCAAAGCAATTTACATCAAGAAACCACTCATCCATTCACGCACACATTCATACACCAGTGTACGCAGACACTGGGGATGAGGTGGGTTAAGTTAACAACAGCATTCATCTGTGGGAGCTAGAATTTCACCACCAATTTGTGGGTCAGTGGATCAAACCGTTCAACCATTGATGTTTATGTCGAGAGTGGGATTCAAACCGCCAACCTTCTGATCAGTGGACAAACACTCTACGAACCGAGCTACTGTTGCCTGAAATATCGTCATATCACCCAAATCTAACATTAACGAACCAACATTGAGTCCTAGCTCGTGATAGAGAGATGTAGGCTGTAAACGATAACAGATGAACAAACCTCTGAACCTCTGTATTTTTTTAAAACTTCGTGTCTCGATAATAGCGACTGATTGATTACCTTTGTCTTGTGACCACACCTTCAGCACCAGTTGTAATGGCATAAAACTGCTCTCTGACTTCACCTTCTTCAGAAAATTAATGACTACAGTGACCAGTGAAGGACATGGTTAAAGTCACGTCGAGGTTACCTCCTTGGTGGAATCTCTATAGCTTCAACTTTGCATTTTGATCCGCGCCTGGTCTTTCTTATGGTAACAATCTCATTTGGACATTGAAGTCTTGTCTAAACCTCTAATGAAGAAATCACTTAGGGGATTTGCACAGCCTGAATGTGTATTAGCATGTTTTAACCCCGGTGCATTTGACCTTTGAGGGCCGAAAGACGTGGCGGCTGCGGTTGTAAATCTATCTAGGAGAAAGGATTCGTTACAGTTTTTCTCTCCTCCTATTCTGCGTCTCTTTGGATCAGCAGAGAGCCTAGTAAACGTGCGCGTAAGGGCTCAATCAATACTGAGTGGGTCTGTGTAGTTCCCTGGACCAGCAGCCCACCATCCCCCTCCTCATCCGGGGGCTCTGTTTTTCTTCTATCCCGCTGTTAGGTGGAATTATGCATTGATTTGTGACAGCACACTTTTCTGTTCTGCTTTGCGTTGACAGATTTCATGTAATTCAATGAAGGGCATATAAAATTAACCTGGTCTAGTCAAATTAGTGGACATTATTCAGAGGTAAATAATTCCACTATAATATAATAATATAATAATATAATAATACTGTGATGAGGTTACACAATCTACGACATATTTCTATTGAATTTGAAGTAAAAAAATTGTTTTGAATGTATTGAAATTCGGTTATGATATGAAATGAATATTCAAAATCATATCTTAAACAAAAGCCAATCTGATTTGCATTTAACTGAAATCATATCTAAAAGAAATTTAGAAATAGGTGTATGCAATAATTAGGGATGCACCAATACAATACTGGTATCGGATATCGGTTCCAAGATATCGGTTCAGTCTATTTCCCATTTTGTTCTATAAACTGGTGTGATAAGACGATTTACTGGACAGTGTTGGCCTGAAACCCCTCATAATACTTAATTCAAATCTGCTCTGTAGTTACTTTAAATAATAAACAGCATTTACAAAACTCATTTGGATCTTTTTTTTACCATACACTGGTTGTGTTTAAAGGAAATCAATTATGTTTTCCATCTCTGCCCTAATATCGTTTTGAGGATCGGCAGATACTCAAAGCCAAGGTATCGACATCAGTATCGGAACAGAAAAAGCTGGATCGGTGCATCCCTAGTAATAATTGTATATTTTCTAATCATGTCCTACAAATGTGTCGAGACTTTGGTGGAGTATTGGTTTGGGATTTGGCAGGGTTGACCTCTGACCTTTCCAACAGATGACAAAAGCTGTTGCGCATCCAGATAAGCGTCTGTCATGCCTTGTGTTTGAATATGGGAATTGAATGTTTAACCACTTGACAACAGAGCAATTGTCTAATAGTCACTCAGCGCCTATATAATATAATCGGCTGTATTTTTCCTTCCTTTGTGCAGATGTGCGTGATCGCATGCTGGTGAGTGACTATCCATCCTTTGGGGCTCAGATTTTTATGACTTCTTATAACAGGTTTTTATGATTGTGTTGACTAATGGCCCCTATCGGTAATGGCAAAAATGGGTGGGTGTGTCCTACCAGCCCCAACTACTCCCCAGAGATGTAGTATTGTTTTTTTCAGTATGTTTTAAATACATTTGACCCATTTTCCTTTGTTCTGCCAGTGCGGAGAAACACAAAGATGTTTATTAAAAGCCACCGCCTTTGCTGCAATGAGATACAGTAGACGATAAGAAGCAATAGGACTCCCCTGGCCGTGGGCGCTGGTCATCGATTAGTCGTCTGCTTTAGCTGTGTGTGCTGCAATGTTTGAAAGCCCAGCAAAACATAACCACCGCCTCTATTATCAACTTGTGTTTAGGGTAGGTATGCGACAATATTGAAATTTGACGTTGATTGATTGATTGATTATTATGGCCAAAATAATTGTGATTAACAATTATATCACGGTAATGATTCAAGTTGCTGACAGTTTAAAAATGTTATGGATATGAATAATTATCGTTTTAATCTCATGACTAGGTTCCATATTTAAAGGGCCCATATTAGGCTATTTTCTAACTGTATTTTAATGTTGTTTCCTCATCACAAACATGCAGTTGTGTTTTGTTTCATTCACACTTGTTTAAGTCACAAATCATGCATATTTCTAGTTCTTTTCTCAAACAGAAAACACTCTGTTCCTCCTTGTGATGTCATGTGGTAATACACAAAGCTACACTGTGTTTTTAAACTCAATACACCTTCACTAGAATAATTTGGATGATTTCAGCCCTGCAAATCTCTACTAAACAAAGGTAAAAGGGAGCTGTTAACTTGAGAACTACCACTTCATGACATCGCAAGGTGGAACAGAGCATTTTGAGCATTGGAGATGTAGAAAGTGGCTACTCAAACATGTGTGAATGAAACAAAACCACAGGTATGTTTTGACAAGGTAACAACATTATAACATGGCTTAAAGCTCACAAGAGTAAATTTTTGGCGAAATATAGGACTTTTAAACAGTTGTTATAGTAGTGTACTTTGTTATAAGTGAAAACAACAATGATAAAGAAGAGGTCATCATGAGAAGTAGCTTTTTTCTGCACTTTCTGGTGACATATTGATGATTATCTTTGTTGGCGATTATCACGATTATATAAAACGTCCCACAAACGTTTATTGTCTACTCTTATCATGATAAACAATATTTTTGTTTATTGTCCCATCCCTAGTTTTGGGGAGTAAGTCTGGAACATAATAGTCACTTGAATTAGGGCTGAAATTCAAAATCAAATCAAAATTTCAGTTGTTAGAAAATTGTGTGCACTGCAGTTATTTTAATAGTTTAGTACTGTTGTTTACAGTTCTAAACCAGCAATCTGAAATGATTCTTGCTCTTGGTTTAGCAGTTCATATTTCAGTGTGTCTCAAATATCAGTGCTCCCTGACAAGTTTGAAATGTGCACTTTCCAAACTGTAGGCAACATGCCTTCTTACTGTTTTAAGAAGAACTCAGCATTAGAATTATTATCAGTAAAAGCAATGTTTCATTTGAACGTGTTTACCTCTTATCAGGGGACACAGAGAGGCAGTGGAGGAAGAAGTACTCAATTTTGTTACTTAAGTAAAAGTATAGATACCAGAGCAAAAAAAATACCCAAGTAAGTAAAGTAAGTAAAAGTAGCAAATGAAAAAACCCCCCCCAAAAAAAACCTTAAGTATAAGTATTAAAGTACCCATTTAAAATGTACTTAACGAGTAAAAAGTAAAAGTATTTTGCGCAGATTTTGAGGGCTAGTGAAGCTTCAAATGTAGTGATTCTGATAAAGATTTGTGCTGAATTTTGTTCAATTTTCAAATGTATGATTCTGATAAAGATTTGTGCTGAATTTTGTTCAATTGAAGTAACTGGATCAATTGCTTTTTTCCTAGCTGTTTTTATTTGTATATTTTTTATGTTAAAAATAAACCCTCAGCCATTTCAGCAGGTCTCAGACAATTAGAAAAAATACTTTTACTTTTCAGTCCAGTTCAAAAATGTAGTTGAGTAGAAAGTACAGATACCTGCTCTCAAATGTAGTAAAGTGGTAAAAAGTATCCACTTTAAAATCTACTCAAGCAAAGTACAGATACCTAAAATTGATACTTAAGTACAGTACTTTACTTTTACTTTGTTACGTTCCACTACTGCAGATAGGTCAAGTTAATGAAATTCTAAATCTTAATCTTACAATTCCTATAAACAGAAAAAAATGTAAATTGAAATGCATTATGACCAAAACTGCAATGAGATATTACTCCAAACACTTTCAGTCATTCAGGGTTTGTACATCATAAAGGCTCAGATGACCAGAGGCGGTTGTGTTTTATGGACATTGCGAGTCTCCTGTCTTTCCTCTTCAGCTCTATTGTCCTCTCTACATACAGTGACTTGCATAGCCAAACAAGCCCTGCTAATGTGTGCACTGCTCACACCAGGGTCAGCAGATCTGTCTCTGTCATTTGACCCGTGAGGAGACGATGGGGTTAGACATGCACTAAATCAAACCCTAGTTAACTCATTTAATTAACCCCTTTTTCTAGACCACAGAAAACACATAAGAGAATAAGGTATAAAAGAGAGACCAGTTAACATTTATTTAAAGTTAATCCGGAATATGTTGTATGTATTGCAGTGACTTATCAAATAGAACATAATTATCTATCCCATACCACCTACAACTTTGTGCCTAATTTGCCCATCCTAAAATAACTGTTCTAGATTATTTACCAGTTCTGCCAACGGAATTGTCAACATCAAAGTTCAATAGTACTACTACATAATATATTTGGGTGATTTGGCACAGGGCTCTCAATGCAATAGCACAAAAATATTACACAAATTATAGGTACTTCCCTGATGTTTCTTAACATAAATGATTCTATAAAGGTTTTCCTGTTGAATCATTAATGAAGACATATTCTGTGAGTCGACTCGTGGATTATTACGTTATAATTTGGACATTATAAATCGCAGTATTCATCTGAAACGACTTAATAAAAGAAACAAGTCTGCTGATTTCCGTGTTAAACTGCGGCCAATCCTGTCGCTGTAAACGTCATCACAACAAAGAGCTGTGAAGCTGTTGGCATCTCCACTAGCAAGTAGCGGATTTATTTTTTTTCCATTTGTGCCAAAATGACTACGCGACTAAAAAAAAAAAAAAAATGTAGAACTAAGTAAGTACAGAGCAGTAGATTTGTACCAGTGGTGGTGGAAACGGGTGTTGATCAGAGCAATGACGTCTTGAATACAGAAGTATAAAGATTACTCAAACATGCATGAACAACTTTGAGAGGGTAAATTAGAAGGGGAAAGAACCATAACATGGTTAAAGGCTCTAAAAAATCGATTTTGCAGAATAGGTCTGCTTTAAGGCCTAAATAATAAGTCTTTTTATCAACACCCATTTTGATTGATTATTGATTTTATGTAGCATGAAGCAGACATTTGATCCGTTGGTTGTTTTTAACGTGTGACCAAGATAAAGTTCATATTTGACTGTCTACCCCTTGAGCTTGAAATGGTGGACTTAATAACCCCATGGCTGTCTTGTCTTAATACTGTACACTGATGAAGATGTGTTCTGACTGGTTCTCTCTTTGGCTGGTCTCCCACCCAGAAAACCACTCAAAGCCTTATCATGTGAATCTGCCCTCTGTCTGTCAGCCTGTCTCCTCCTGGTGCCTCTCTTCCTGTATGCACTGATACTATCCAATCTCGTAACCCCCCTATGTATTTTCATCTCTCTGGATCTTACTCATCAGGAGTCCTCCCTTTAATGTTGTTTCCATTGCTTTGACTGATGGAGCAAAGGTCAGAATGATGCTGCGCTGTGCAGGAGGTGGAGACAGCCCTGGTCGATCCACACTTCCTGCATTAGCTGGGTCATTCTTCTTCACGGAAGGCCCATAGACTGAAGCCATGGTGTACTTGGTTTGAGTGAGTAATTATTCATTGTGGTCATTTAAAGTTCAAAAAGAGCAATTAATTTATTGTGTGTGGTTAGAATAAGATTGATTCATTTTCACAATCACAATGGTTACTAAGGGTGTGTTCAAACCTGTCCTTGTTAGGTCCTGGTTTGAGCCTGGTTTAAGTCCAGACGATTGACTTGATCTGGTCCTGTTCTAGTCCTGGTCTAGTGTGAGCGCACCCCAAGACAGGTGCATAGCTTTAATTAACATCGAAACAGAAAGTACATTCCAGTTCTACACCTATTGCTGCTGGTTTTCTGACAATTGCCTTGACTGTAGAGATAGACTGATGTATCAGGGCGATATTTGGACTTTTTAGCGTATTGGCTATCGGCCTTAAATCTCCAGCATATGAAGCATATGAAGAGATAGCTGCACAAAACATGGCTACACTGCTCCCTTATAGGTTTGTGGTAAAGAAATGGCTTGGGGGGAGGTTTGTAGTACATTTAAATTACATAATTTGGGGAAAATAATCAGAATCAGCCCAAAAGATCAATCCTAAATATTGGCCCTAAATATTGGCAGAGCTTATTGGCCATTGGTTGCTCTGGATTCTAAACAATCGTTATCGGCATCGGCCATGAAAAATCCATATCAGTCAATCTCTACTTGAATGTTTCACAATATTACAGAACACTTGCTATATCTTGGAAAACGTGCGTCCTGAATGGGTTCGCTTCTCCACTGGTCTAACCTGTAACTAACATGGCTTTGCTGCGTTTCCTTCTTGCTTGCCTCACTTAAGATGGACTAGTCTAAATGCTTTACTGTGGGACATTCTGGACAAAGCAATAATGCCAAGTAGTGGGGACCGTTAAGCAACAAAATAGAGTAAATGTTCTAACCAGTTCAGCACGAAATGGTTTTCATTCCAATTTTGATGCATTTTTACACTGATTAACATTGAACCAACACAAGAATCAGCACATAGGAAGAACAGGCGACACGAGTGAGAGATTTGTGCACAAAAAAGACATATTTGATTACATAATAATGGTCAGTTTTTAAAATGATTGCTATTGTAGTGCAACATTTTATTTAGAATTTCATCATTTCAATGGGTAAACACACTCCCACTCTCAGTTTGAACCATTTTAAACTTTCATCTGAGACTTGGTCGTTTCTCTCTGTGATGATAAAATGAGTTCTCACACTGGCTTCTGTCATATAAATATGACAGAAAAAAAATATGTCATATAAATAAATAGTAGAAGAGCCAGGCTTTTGAACGGTTCTTTGACATGAGCAGATCCAAAAGATTCAGATCCCACAAAGGAGCCAAAAGTCCCATCACTAATAGACTATCCCTGTAATCTATCCCTGTGTGTCATTCCCTTCCACCAAGATGAACGGCACGAGTCTTTCTGAATACCAGTGCAGTGCATGTCAGAGAGAGCCTGTAGCAGTGTGTATTTTTGAAGCCATCTTTTATCTGTGTGCAGGACATATTCAAAGGGCAGACCATGTGTTTATGTGTTGGTTTGCTGAGAATGCGCTATGGGGTATTAGCAACAGAAAGGCCTGTCTTCTGTGTGCACTTACATTTTTTACACTCCTCATGGCGAACAGCATATTCTTCCATGTTGCATCACTCTGCCTATCTGGATCATGCAGTTTTATTTTTACACAGGAACAGTGAGAAAGCAGACACATTTTCAAGGTGGTGCCTTTTGCATGGGTGAGATTTTTTTTTTTTAAATTGACATTCTAAATAATTCCTCTGTCAGTGATAATGGCTGGTATATGCAGTTTGGCCCTAAATATTGTACTGTAAGAACTTTAAGAATTGGCAGAAAATGTCACTCAAAAACAAACAAACAAAAATGAAAACAATACTTTTTTTTTTTTTGCCAACCACTGGGGGAACTGGAAGTGGGAAGAGGAAGTGGGGAACAGCATCTGGCATTAAAATCTGGAAGCAGATAGTTCTCTGTGACAAGAAAGAAAAGATAACATTTTTGTTTTCACTAACAGACTGACAAACCAACTAAGACCGAAATTACATTCTTTGGCCCAATTGAAAATGCATTCTTATTCCCTCTTGCCTGTATTATATGGATCCTATGTCCATTCAGCGAGGCACAGACCGTTAGTGACAAGCATTCTGGGAAATAATCCAGGTTCTTTCTTATCATGAGCCAAATTAAATCACTCTTAATAAGACAAGTCTTTTTAAAGTGAGGGGCCTATCCTCTGGCAGACCTTCAGATTGTGTGAATACATTGTGCTGCTTACAAAGTGGCAGATGTGACACTATTGTACATTGGCTGTAACCGGCATGGATTTTCACTATGAAGCACAAATAGGGCATTTCAGTTGCCCTGTATTATGGATGGCTTCCTAGGGTGTCGGAATAATAGCTTGTTATTACACACGAAATGGGCTCTTCTAGGCTGAATAGTGTTGGAGGAGCAGAAAACCCAGGTAATCCATTTTCATACTGTGTTGTCCTGTTGTTCTATAAAATAATCAAATCGTCAGAGAGGAGTGGGAATTCTGAAATGGGAGGTTGCAAGATGAATCGCAATCAAATCAAAATCGCAATTTGAATGGACGCAATCAGAAAAGGCTGCAAGTTTTGGACTGTTATAACTTCCTCTACAAACAATGAAATATCCAGCCTTATTCCGCATAAAAGCCAGTGTAGTTTATACATTATACATGTTTCTGATTCACTGCATTCAAACACAAGCTCTTTCAGGGTTTCAGGGGTGATTCATATTTCAGGCAGACACACTTTTCGTTCACACTAGTCCTTGTTGGGTCTGGTTTAAGTCCAGATGGTTGACTTTGTTTGGTCCTGTTCTAGTCCTGGCCTAGTCCAGGTTTAGTTCTGAATTTAGTCTCAGTTTAGTCCCAGTATTGATGTGGTCTATGTGTAAGTGTGAACGCACCCCAAGACACATGCATAACTTTAATCAACCTCTAGACAGAAAGTACATTTCAGTTCTACACCTATTGTTCCTGGTTTTCCTCTACAAACAACGAAATATCCTTATTCTGTATAAAAGCCACTAACAATGTAGTTTATACCCGTACAAACATGTTCTGAAATACATGTGGTTCTTATATTAATTTGTTTTAGTTCAGATTTTTTGTCAATTCTCATGGACATGTTTAAAATGTGAATCAAATCTAATTGCAGTTTCCCAAACTGTTCAGCCTTAGTTGCAACAGCAAAAGAGACGTCTGAGCAGCTTTAAAGTAATCATCTTTAAGCCTTGCGTTTAGTGAATTGAACACAAGGGGCATGTGCTTAATCGGACTTATTTGATTACTTTTGTAAAATCAGTTTAAAATCCCTCATTGTGTGACCTCCATTTTAACAGTGGCGGCCTTCTCTCTGCTGCAGAATGAGTCTGGTGGTGTCTCAGAGCTGACAGATCTCTTGACTTGGCAGATTCACCACTGCCCCAAAGGCACATGAGGACATTTGTCTGTCCTTGTGCACAGATATTGTGTCAGGGCATCATTTCACATAAATATCCTATATTGTATTATATAGTTCAATATACGTGTTCTATATATAGGGCTTTGAAGTGGCTGTACACAACTTTTGTCCAAGGATTTATTGTAAAAGCAGGTTATAGGAAAATGATACCACTGTGTGCTGCCTGCATCTAATTATAAAGTGATTTTAGCGCCTATGGACCAGAAAGTGAGGCTACTGCACCGTTGGCATCATAGTTGTTGTTAGCAGTACGGTGATGGCAAAGCTCTGGCCTCTGAAAGTGCTTATAAACTCATTGTGGTCAAGAATTTGGATGCTCGGAATGCATTAAGAAAGTGAGGAATATATTTTGACTAAAATGAACTAGACTAAAGAGCTAGCTTTGTAAAAATCAGGTATAGCGCCTTTTGAGCAGTCTTATATTTGTACAAGACTGCTCAATCTTGTACAATCTTACAAGTCTATGAAAGAAATCTGGTACCTGTGTTTTGAATTCCTGGGGTCATAGATTTCAGCTTGCCGTGTGGACAGCTGCTGTGCTTGTCTCTGTCCATGGTGCTAAAGACCTTTTAGCTCCACATGGGGTCAACCATCTGGTCAGGCAACGGTTACAAATAGGTATTTAAAGTTGCACTTTGTACTTGGTGAGGGGTCTGCCACCACCTGCTTGTCTCCACAAAGATATTATTGCTTTTGCCTGAATATTTTTCAAGCCAGATGGATACGGCTAATGCCATACAGTGGAAAATTCCAGGCAATACAATAAGATATCTATTGTAGGTGGCAGACCCTCCCCACCAGAAGAGTTAATTACAGTTTGGAGGTTGTTATTTAGTTAGCTGCAGTTGAAATATGACTGTGTAGACTGTCCCAGCGCCTCAGGACGTCCCATGACTCCTCATTAGCAGCCCACAGTATCAGCGGGCTCCTCCCATGTACAATAGTGCACAGGCCAGTTTGTTTTTTGGTCCACCTCTCTCTCTCTCTCCCTCCTACCCCCCTCCCTCTGTATCTCTCTCTGTATCTCTGTATCGCTCTCTCCCTTTTTCTCTCTCTCTCCATACGGCCCCAGGGAAGAATATCTGTGGAGAGGACGCTTTTGTATCCACTGCAGTAGACCCTGGGCCTCAAGGTTGAATGAATTATCGCATTTTAACTGAAAAAAGCTGCCAATCAACCGCTCCAAATGAATTGCATCACAGGAGCGTTATTAAACTTTAACAGCTCATAAATTATTGCTTATGTCATGTGGCTTATGTTTGCAGTATGTTAGTCCCACTGGGTCCTATAGATCAATGTTTAGAATTAACAATATAATTAGTATGTAGATAGATATGTAAATAGTATGTTATTTTTAGATGTGAGGCTGTGACAGAAGGCTAAGAGCTTTAATGTGTAAATAACATGTTTCAGCCACCATCTTTGTGCTGTTTGACTTTGTGACGAATGGGAGCAGGAGGCAGATGGAGCACACTAAGGCTGTTGCAGTTTAGACCTCTTCAAATACAGTGTGTTCTGAAATTCAGGAGATTCTTGTATTAGTTTGTGAAGTCATGTTTCAGTCTCCTCTCAAATGTTCTTGCTCCTGGAGTAGTTTACAACAGTAAGTGAATTCTGAACAGAATCATATTTTAAAAACATATATCGCAAATCTAATTGCAATACTTGGCAGAAAAATCTCGATTCTGTTTTTTTCCCCAAAATCATGCAGCCTTAGAGCACACTACAAAAAACTGATTGTATTTCATTGTAGTCTACTAGCTAAACTATAGTCAAAACAATACTTTAAAACAAGAGATAAGCTTTTTTTGGTTTTACAATGGAGAAATCCCCTTTTGCAGAGCAGATACTCAGTGGAGCAGACAGGAGAGACGTGTTCAGACCATCTGCCTCTTCGCTCACATCCTGCCAATACATGTTTACTTGGAGGACATGTTTCTGATTCACTGCATTCAAACACAAGCTCTTTCAGGGTTTGGGGATCTATTCTGGGAGACTGGGCAGTCAAATCACTTACGTCACCAGTAAAGAATGGAGCAAAGCAGCCAAGCTGGTATTTTGGCTGGAGTTTTTCGAGCGTGTTGATGAGAAACAATAGTAGTGACAATATTATCTTCATTTTCTTCTAGGCTAATAGTTGTAACATTATTAGAAATCGACCCATATGGGTTTTTTCATGGCTGATGCCGAGACCGAATATACAGAATACAGAGCAACCGATGGCCGATAAGCTCTACCAATATTTTTACGCTGATATTTTGGGCCAGTTTTTATTATTTTCCCCAAATTATGTCATTTAAATTTACTCCAAACTCCCCCATGCCCTTTTTACCACAAACCTATAAGAGAGCTGTGTAGTCATGTTTTATGCAGCTATCTCTTCGTATTAAAGTATTAATATAAAGCTTTGTGTGCATTTTTAGGCAGCAGATTGACCAGAACAAAATATCAGCCTATGTTGGAGATTTAAGGTCGATGGTCCATACGCGAAAAAGTCCAAATATCTCCAATCATTAATTCCATCTTGTTCCAATACTTTAGTGTCATATCACTGGATTTCATGCAGTGAGGGCAACACAAAAGAACATTTTTGCTTTGTAGTATTTTTTAAACATGATTTTAACAAAAACAAACTCTATTGTAGCTATTGATTTTTGATTCCACATTCATCATAAAAACACAATTTTATGCAAGCACAAAAATAATAGTAATTTCTTTAATATTTATATGAGCTTCTTTGTTCTAGTTCTAATAATACTTATACGGTATCCAAATCTGTCCAGCTTATGTGATTTTGGCACTAGTGATATCTGCTCAAATGAGTATCTAGTTTTAGTATCAATTAGTATATGAGTATTGATTTTTTGACCACCCTACTGCTGTAAATCTATAATGTGTTTATACTGTGTAATCCATGTGCTATGGTTTGTATTCATTTTACTGTCATAGTTTGATTTATGTCATGCTGGTGCCAAATGACTGTGTTGGGCCTCAGTTGCGTACAAAAGAGTGCAGAGACGTTGGCAACAGGAGCAGTTGCTTGTTGCCCACATAGTGTGTTCATTAATCACCACGTTTATTCTAGAGGCCCTCCCTTTTAATCGCTCACTACAATCAAAACTGAGCCTCTGGAGAGTGGGCGGGTAATGGGGCCAGTGCAGCACAAGATGAACTCTATAGTGGATGGACAAAGGGAGAGGAGGACTCCAAGGGGAAATGCAGAATGGTTGTGCTTATACAACAGTCAATGGTAGTTTCATGCTCCAATGGTTTATTGTTAATGTATTGGACTTGATATAGCTCCATATGCTAAGTGCTACGTCTGCATTTCAACGGAAAACAAAAATTCCCACTCAATAAATGTGTTGAATGGGGAATGGGAATAACAGTGAATAGTGACTGTTTGAATATGGAAATAAACCAAATTATATATTTTAGTGGTTACTTCCAGTTGGTAAGATCATGTAGGCCCTTGTGAGTTTGTTTTAGAAGTGAATTACTGGGAAAAAAAAACAAAAAAAACTCCTCTTATACAGTGTTGCTTTGGAGTTAGTGTCATCATTGTTAACCTTAAGAATGAATGAAAGAATTGTTTAAATTATTTTCCATTTTGTGATGTGATGTGCTTTTAGATACAACGGTATTATCATTTTTATTCTGTAAGAATGGAAAAGTGCTTAGCTGCAGACTCATACTCTTTCCATATCTTAAGCTCATAAATGATTAATGTCAAAAAGGAAAAAGTTATTATCATGAGATGGAATATCTAATCTATTATTAACACATGCCATGTTTTTATTACCCGGCTGCATGGTCACGTGTGGGACACATGGATTTTGTCTCCAGGCAGTAGTATAAGATCATTGTTGTAAACCACTATAGAGTTGACTGTATAGAACTATTATCTCTAGACCACCTTTTCTCCCAGTGACCCCTATTTTACCAGTGGGCACTGTCTATTGACAAAAAATATAATTGTTTTATAGTTAAGAAAGATGATGTAAAACAGTGATTATTATAAAATGCACAGTATGCATAGTAGAAGCAGTTACAATGCCATCCCTTCATTACGATTCATGTGTCTAGTTTGAACGAGGAATCACTGATCTAGGGAGACCAGCATGGAAGGTTTTTTTTGCTAATGAACAAAACAATCAAACAATAATACTAATACCACAATACTAATGAACAAGTAGAAATTTTGCAAAGTATAATTTATAATAATACCAGCCTGACTTTGTTTGTAAGACAGTATTGTTCTGCTATTAACTTGATTTCTTTAATCAGAGCCATGGCCTGATTATCATGACAAGTCAGCTCTGTGAAAACCTGTGTCAGGAAATAGGAACAGTGTTTCTATTGATCCTTCCGAAACCTTACCCTACAGATGTATCCTTATGGGACCGCCGCTGCACCTGCTGCACTGCCAATGTTCCACTTGCGATCACTGATACACTTACAAAGCAGGGTTAGATGTAGACGCCATGTTTATCTTCTTCAACACTTGAGCTGTGTGATCAAATTTGAATCATGACAACAATTATTGCTCCAATCATTTTATTTATTTATTTTTTTACAAAATTGAGCAACACTGTGTTCCTGGTGTTTCCACAGGCCTTCGGACTGGCCTACACAAACCAGCGTAAGGTGGCAGAGGACGGTGAGACCAATGAGGAGACGCTGCTGCTGGAGTCTGCGTCCAAAGAGGCCTACTACATGGGCCGCCTGCTGGAGCTGCAGACAGAGCTGACCCTGAGCCGCTCTGTGGCCTCCAACGCCCAGGCAGAGACCGAGAGGCTCAACGGGCTAGCACAGGAGCTACGAGAGGTGAGCCAGACCATATTGATTGGAAACATATACGGAGAGGAGGGCCACAGACTACAGGACGGTGCAGTAAACAATTTAAAATGTTACATTTAACTGAACAACCACACTATTAAGGCTTGGAACATTAGGTATTAAGTCTGTGTCACATTCAAATGTTTGCTATTTAGGTTATGATGACCACATGCAGTAAAAAACAGCAGTGTTGGTCAGTTGGGCCAATTTAGGAGGAAGCCTGGGGGCCAACAAAAAATGGTTCGAAGGCCACATTTGGGGCCTGGGCCATAGTTCAGACACCCCTGGTTTAAAATATCAGTTGGGCATTGGACAGGATCACTTTTTTCTTTGTACTGTATGTCGAAGCCAATAGTGTACAGTAGCGGTTGATTGAAATTGAACAGTCCATGTTGATTGACACAAATAGGTCAGGCTCTACATTACATGAGTGTGCTGTAGTTCGCTCATGTGTGCCCCAGTGCAGCAGCAGAGGTCAGGCCCAGGTCAGACCCCATTGTAGAGGCCAAATCCAGCTCTAAGCTCAGGGCTGAGAGAAATGCCCTGAGCTCGGCACATGTGGAGGAGCAGAGGGAGGCGTCACTGTGAACGCACATACAGGCTGAAAACGTGCAGTGCACCCTGTCAATCATAACGATCATTTCTGATCAGCTGTTGCATTTGCCCTGTCCAAAATGCAGTGAGTATAGTAATGTTAGCTTTTGACTGCTCCGATAGGAAGCCGTGGATCACTTACCTGATACAGTAACCATGTAAAACTCAACATTCTAGAGGTTAATATTAGTCATTCACTATTTCTATGTTCTTTGATAACACACTGGATCCACTTTCAATTCAAACACACCACCAGCAAACCAAACACAATTCAAAATGATTTACCGTAACTTTTGTATAGATATAATAAGAAATATGTTTTTATATGCAAAAAGCAGAACAATTCTCCTGTTAAAACCAAATGAGCTGTGACCTGGGGGTGCCCTGTGGTGGGCTATGTGCCAGTGTTGAGTAATGCTCTGTCCCTGACCTAAGCCTCCATCTCACCTGCAGCCAATCACTGTTCACTGTCCTCTAAACTCTCAAAGCACATTGTCCTCACATAATACCCCTTGTTCCCATGAATATGTGATTCAACTGCATACATCTGTAATGTAGTGTTCAGACTTACATTAAGTAAAATAGATATCGCTAATTTGCTTAATTAAGAGCTGCTGCCAGTCACTGCTACCAATAGAAAAATGGTAATCTTTCATTCTGTATTTCTTTCTAACTTGTTTTTTTAAAAAGTACAGCCAATGTCATTGTAACAAAGAGAAGTGGAGCTTTAGTCTGAGAATATGTGCAGCACCTTCTCCTGACACTGTCTGTGGGTCAGCACTTCTGCCATATGTAGTGAGCCGCAGGGATGCTGCAGGCAGCTCTGCAGTAAAACTAGCACACACATAAACATACAGTATTGTTCTGTGATTCAGATTAACATGAAAAAAATAAGACCAAATACACAACATAGGTTTGATGTATGCAATATGGGAACATAGGTGAGCACACAGGGCAAAACACTGCTTTTTTTCTGTTTTTTTAGTAATGACATTTTAGAATTAGCAACATCAAGTGATTCAGTTCTGTTTTCAACAAGAAAATCACACTGGGATTAAGTGCAAAGATGTGCATTTTACCATGGGTCTATTTTTAGGAGAACCTAGCATTAATACAGTAGTTGCTAGTACATCATTGATTCTGCTGACCGTGTGTGCCAGCTATAGGAGGATTAATGACTTTGGTTCCCACATTGACACTTCTCCTGACTCTCTTATGGACTTTTTTAATTATTCTGCGAAGAGAAAGTTGCTGACTCATTCATAAATTTAACATCATATCAATGAAAAATTGGACATGCTATTCTATGTCACGGGTTGAAAAAGTTCTGAATACTGTTTGTCACAGACCAATGAGATGCTGGAGTTACAGAGAAGCCGAATGAGAGAAGAAATCAAAGAGTACAAGTTCAGAGAGACTCGTCTGCTCCAGGACTACACTGAGCTGGAGGAGGAGAACATCACTCTGCAGAAACTGGTGTCAACGCTAAAACAGAGCCAGGTCAGTGTAAAGTACTGCAGGTACCTCCATAATGCAGTGGCATCCCAAGTAGCATAACTCTAGTGTTTCAGGGCAGTGATCAAAATCATTAGATCTGGGTAGCTGCCTCTGATTTATATACTGCACTTTTTTTAATCTCATGTGATCCCATACATTTCAACAAGTTATATATGTTATAGCCTTTCTTGTATTGTGTGTTATAATACAAAATAAATGAATATTTGTAATTCTTTCCAAAGGAGAGCCAAACAACATCTGTTTATTTTCTGTAGGTGGAGTATGAAGGGTTAAAACATGAAATTAAAGTTCTGGAGGAGGAGACTGTTCTTCTGAACAGTCAGTTGGAGGATGCTCTGCGTCTGAAGGACATTTCCCAGGGTCACCTGGAGGAGGCGCTGGACGCCTTAAAAAACGAGAGAGAGCAGAAGAACAACCTGCGCAAAGAGCTGTCGCACCACCTCAGCCTGAGCGACAGTGTGTATGGAGCAGGGGCGCACCTGGCCCTCACTGTCACTGGAGTGGAGGGCCTCAAGTTCAGTGAAGAAACCAACGGCACGAGCAGCAACCAGGCCACCAGCGCCAACGGAAACAATGAAGACTGCAACAGGCGTAATGGGCACCTTCACACTGCTGCGGGATTGGCAAAAATAAATGGAGAGTATCGTCCAGGGAGAAAGGGGGACAACCTGCACCCTGTCCCAGATCTGTTCAGTGAGCTCAACATGTCCGAGATGCAGAAGCTTAAACAGCAGCTGCTGCAGGTGAGCCCTAGATTCTCACTGGTGATAATGGATTTGTTCAGGCTTATCGCAGCGAAGATTAATTTAACTCTCATGATAATTAAACTGACTATATACATACTATACATGTGCTTGTATAAACATAGTTTTATTATTGGTTTATGGTAGAATGTGAAGATTTTATACATGACAAACACAAATTGTAAACCGGTTAAATGTGAAAAGTCTGATGAAGTAATAGCTCTGTATCTTTACCTGGACTATATTCTACTAGGAATAAAGCATAGACAACAGCTTAATGAGCTTGTGTGTGAGCAGAGAGTAAAACTATAAATAGAATTACTCACTAATTGACTTTCTCTTCAGAGCATATTCTTTTGGGAAACATATGGTTGGTAACAGTATTATAATGTTACTGGTTTCCTTTTTAGTAGGATCTATCTTGCTACTTTTGAATTCTTTGTTTAGGAATTACACAGAGTACAACTTAATGGTGCACTAAGTAACTTTTTGGTGGAGGGTTTGCCACCTTCTTGTCGCCATGAGCTGTTATTGCTAACAGTTGGTCAGCAGTTGCTCTTGATCAAATTGTTGTGTCATTGTGTCTTTAACAAGCAGGTAGTGGATGCGCCATCAGAAAACAAAAAGCATGAATTAGGCTAGCACATATATGGTTTTATTTTAACTGCTGGTTATTGATCTAGTTGTGTGCCGTCACATCAGGTGGAGCGTGAGAAAGCCACTCTCCTCCGCACTCTCCAGGAGTCCCAGGTGCAGCTGGAGCACACACAGGGCGCCCTGAGTGAACAGAACGAGAGGGTGCACCGCCTCACGGAGCATGTCAACGCAATGAAGCAGCTCAATGGAGACAAAGAGCTGGCAGACCCCCAGGAGAGTGAGAAACCGGACGGTGGTCTGTCCCCTCCAGCCAACGGTCATGATGCTGACATTCATGGTTTGGAGATGCTGGAGTGTAAGTATAAAGTGGCAGTGACTGAGGTCATCGACCTGAAGGCAGAGCTCAAGGTGCTAAAGGAGAAGTACAACCAAGCAGTGGAGGGACAAGGGGAGAGCCCCTCTGACGACAGAGTCCAAATACTCTCTGAACAGGTACTTGTCAGGTGGAATTACTCTGAGTATTACTCTAAAGATGTGATCTAACACATGTGCCCCTTTCAGGTCACTAATCTGGAGCGTGTATGCCGTGAGGCCAGGGAGAAGGTCACTACACTGGAAGCAGAGCTACGAGCAGCTTCAGCAGCCACAGCAGAGAGCCAGAGTGTGCTGAACACAGCCCAGGATGAGTTAGT
The DNA here is from genome assembly GCA_000787095.1 of Periophthalmodon schlosseri. Taxonomy (NCBI): domain Eukaryota; kingdom Metazoa; phylum Chordata; class Actinopteri; order Gobiiformes; family Gobiidae; genus Periophthalmodon; species Periophthalmodon schlosseri. Next base: position 65,149 of record KN480469.1, read on the forward strand.
GACATTCAGTGAGGAGCTGGCTCAGCTCTATCACCATGTGTGTCTATGCAACAATGAGACTCCAAACCGCGTCATGCTGGACTACTACAGGCAGAGCCGTGTCACTCGTGGTGGCAGTCTCAAAGGCTCAGATGACCCTCGTGCGTTACTGTCCCCTCGCCTGGCCCGACGCCTGGCTGCCATCTCTGCCGCCTGCTCCTCTGACCCTCCACGCAGCCCCATGGACTCCCCGTCCAAAGACACCAGCCACAGTGACTCCACCTCTGGGGTAGACTCTCCAGCGTACCACGGGAGCCCCACCCGCACAGCCAGCAGCCTGACCTCATGTCCATCCACTGTAGCCTCAGAGGCAGGGGACCTACGCAAAGAGCCCATGAATATTTACAACCTCAACGCCATCATCAGAGATCAGATTAAGCACCTCCAGAGGGCTGTGGACCGCTCCCTGCAGCTGTCTCGGCAGAGGGCTGCTGCCAGGGAGCTGGCCCCTATTCTCGACAAGGACAAAGAGTCCTGCATGGAGGAGATACTCAAGCTGAAGTCTCTGCTGAGCACTAAGAGAGAACAGATAGCTACACTGAGGCTGGTGCTGAAGGCCAATAAACAGGTACATTTATTTTATTCTCAAGATGGCGCTAATGCTTACAAATGATTAATCTTGCAGGTAAACATGATGCAATGCAAATAATACAATTATTTATTATCTGTGTTTCAGACTGCAGAGGTTGCTCTGGCCAATTTGAAAAGCAAATATGAGAATGAAAAGTCAATGGTGACAGAGACCATGATGAAGCTGCGGAATGAGCTGAAGGCTTTGAAAGAAGACGCTGCAACGTTCTCATCTCTCAGAGCTATGTTTGCTACCAGGTAACACAATAATAATTCATTTTATTTATATAGCACTTTCTAAACACAAAGACAATATAACAGATCAGTTCAGAGCATCTTTTATCTGAGAGTGTTAAGTCAACTTTTTATCAATTTTGTCCTGTAGATGTGATGAGTATGTTACCCAGTTGGATGAGATGCAGAGGCAGCTGGCAGCTGCAGAAGATGAGAAAAAGACATTGAACTCTCTTCTGCGAATGGCAATCCAGCAGAAACTGGCTCTAACACAACGTCTGGAAGATCTAGAGTTTGACCACGAGCAGACACATCGAGGCCGTGGGGCTAAAGTGCCCAAGATTAAAAGCAGTCCTCCTAAAGTAAGTGGCAGAGCCGCCCGCACAGCTCCACCCAGCCCCACCCGATTCCACAGTCTGTGTGTTCTCAGTACCCTCAACCTGCCTACCTCTGTAGAGCCAGCATGGCCAAACACACCTGCTTGGACCTCCAACCCTCTCTATCAGACCTCAGGTTCAGATGGGTCCAAACCAAATCTCTCCACTGTCAGTGTGGGCATAGAGCCTGCAGTGATAAATCCAGACTGGCTGACAGTAGAGATTCAAAGAAAGGTTTACTCAAGGCAGGATACAGGCCAACAATCTCCAAGATGTAGCCCCAATAACTCCACCTCAGTGTCCCCTCACCTTCCCCGAAAGAGATGACTTATAATCAGTGGTGGAGTGTAACAAAGTAAAAGTAGGAAAGTACTGTACTTAAGTAAAAATATTAGGTATCTGAACTTTACTCAAGTAAATTTTAAAGTGGATACGTTTTATTTTACTTCACTACATTTGAGAGCAGGTATCTGTACTTTGTACTCCACTACATTTTGAACAGGACTGAAAAGTAAAAGTATTTTTTATTATAGTTTGAGATCTGCTGAAAAGGCTCAGGGGTTTATGCTCTGTTTTTGCTCTAGTACCTGTACTTTTACTTAAGTAACAAAATTGAGTACTTCTTCCACCACTGCTTATAATGCAGAAAGTAGGTAGCTTCTTGGCTCTACTATGCAGTCTTGGAATTAGGTGGAATACAGGGAGGAAGAGAAAAACATGTGTGCAGAAGCACCATACTGGTATTTACCAAACTGTACTAGTGGGAAGGTATGATTCCAATAAACTTAAGTGCCCAATATTCAAATCTGACATATTAATCAACAGAAATTGAATGTGCAGTTTTCTGCAGATACACTGTGTACTCCGTGATACACAGTGGCCCCTAGTGGCTGACTCTTGTATGTGTCTCATTAGTATCTATTGGCATGCAAATGTTATACATATTACACAATACAAACATTAATTGATTTCTATATTAATTGTATTTTAACCATAACCTTACCTAATACGGCATACTGTAAATTTACTGATGCATGCTGTTTAGTTTTGAAGCACTGACATTTGGCTTTTGACAGGTTGAAAACTAACATCATAATAACATTGGACAACAGATTTTAAAAAGCTGTTAGTGTCCTCTCTGTAACTCACCTGTCCACCCTCAATTAAACAAGGGGCTTAAAAAAGATCAGTCCCAAGCTTGACCACCAGGTGGCATACTCAGACTATTTAAACATATTTAATAAATGGCCTGTCAAATGCTGCTTCTGTAGTTTATTTTATTCCATTCCATTAAATAATAAGCAGGTGCTTACTATACTATGATTATTAGGGTTTATATTTAAAAAATGTATGGGTGGGTTTGAAGGTGTGTAGGAAAATAAAGTATATAGATGAACAGAGTGAGATTCAATATTCTCTTTTGCCAATATGCTCTCTGTATTTTGTGTAAAAACAAAAAACAATACATTGAATTGGTGAACTTGCTTTTGTGTCAGTGTCTGTCTGTCAGTTGCTTTGTGTTGTGTTTTTGCTGACTGTTGTGTCGACTGTCTCTTTGTGAGGCTGCTTTTTCTTGTATGTAACACATGTTTGCACATAAGCATTACAAAAAGTACCATGATAATCAGTTTTAACAGCCATGGAAGAGTTTTTGAATACATCTTGAATGAAGTGGCCGGCTAGATTAAAGTGTATTTCCACTCAGATACTCTCACATGGTCCTTCCTGTTGTGCCCTTGTTTCTTGTGGGTCCCTTGTCTACCCCTGAGTGTCACCACTGTATATTTGTCTAATTTATCAGTTTTTTATAGATTGTCAGCAGCCTGCTGCCTCAGTATCGCCACTCTCCCAACCACTAAGGCGAGGGAGGCCCTCTCTTGCCCGCAGGTAACCAGCTGAAGTCTGCTGGTAGCTGTAGTCACAGTCTATCTTTAGTTTCATCACTAACTTGCAGCAACTTGATTAACCTGTAGTAACACATCACAGTGAATGTGGCACACTTTCTGCATGTACTTTTTATTGCAGTCTACACTAACAAGTAGCACAGGTTAAGCAGTGCCTTGGTTTGCATGCACAGCTTTGCATGGTGCATTAGTTAGTGATATTATAATACATTTAAATGTAGTTGGAAGAATTCTTATCTGATACTATATAGGTCATTATATTTCCACCATAGTGCAGAGTGATGAGTTACTTATTCATACACTAGTGTCAGAGGTACTGGAGCCACTGGATGAAGTGCTCAAGGACACAATGGCAGTACGCACCATAGGCCGTCGGAATCAAACCCCTGCCTTCGGGTGACAAGTCAATCGACCAGCTCTGCCTCCTGAGCTACTGCCACCTGTTCTCGTGAACTTCGTGTTGTTCTGTTTTCTCCTCTGTTGCTGTTATGATGCCATACGCAACACACACATTTTTATTCACATTTTTAACAAACATTTATCTGACTGACTGCAATTTTGTCATCTTTGTCATTTCAGTCGTAGATTTTCAACAGACGCCTCGGAGCAGCTCTCAGCCTGGTCCGGACACAGTGGTGCTCTCTCTGTGTGTGACCCTCGTAACTGCCTGTCCCACCTGCTCCACCAGCCTCCAGGGACCAGACCTGCTCAGAGACAAATCCAGAGCCATTATCCTGCTGCTGCGGAATGGACACGCTCCCTGTCCCAGCGAGCCCCTTTCTGTTACCAGGGTCACAGAAGAGGAGCAGGACCATCTTATCACTGATGTTGTCTGACTGAATAACTGAACTGCTGTGCAAAATCCTGTGACAATTGTTCTTATTTCAAACTATTTATTTAATTTATTCACTTGGTTGTTTTTTTACTGATATTTATAAGCGAAATGTTCACTTGGCAAAGTTGTTGCTATATTTCATAAAAAAGATGTGTAACGTCTTTGAAACCACGCAGCAAAAAAAAAGTTTTGAAGTTTTTGACTTTGATGAAAGAATTGGTGTTCTTGCCTAACCAAACAATATAGCCATTACATTTTTACCCTAAGGTGGGTTAACAGTACATCAACAACCTAAGGAGAGTTAGCATCCTAATTAAAGGTAGGCCTGTCACCATAACTACGATTTCAACTGGAAGTCATTTTAGATAGAACAATCATTTTGGACTCAATATTTATAATGTGTGCCTTTTCTTTGCAGTAACTCAGAACTTTGTGTTATGTTTTTGTAGTGCAATAACATATGTGCAGTAGAGGATTGAATGATAGACATTTATGAGTCAATATCAACAAACTTCTGAAAGTGTTTCATTGAGATTTGTATTCATGACAGCTTACGTTTTATTTACGATATGGTTCAAAGGTTCTCTATCTGTCAGTGGCATAAAGTAATTTCAACATTTATGTATATCACCATATTTTCTAGATATCACACGTCAAATTGTGTTATTGTGACAGGCCTAATTAAAGGTTTTGAATCTTATTTTTATGATTGCATGTTGATTTTTTTTTTTTATATCTACTTTTTGTATTAGTTAAATTAATGTTTACATAATTTATTATTTTAACACTTCATGCATTTGCTGAATTTTGCCTTTTTCTTTGCACAGGTTTTAAGTGGCCAAGAGGTAAACTGACCTTGAGAGTACGTGGCTGAGTGCACTGCACTTTGTGTTAAATTCAGATATAAACCTTTCTCATTGTGCTTATGTTGTTCCCAAACACCTGATTTGCAGTAATATGTTAATTAACAACAATTACAATTTGGTGTTTTTAAGAGAAAGTCCAGAACAGACTGCAATATTTCCAAGCACAATGCATCTCTCATGACAGCAATACACTACCCATGTTCAGACCAAATAAACAGGAAGTTTCTTCTATTGAGATGGATGTAATTTGCTCAGTGTCTGTCACATAACCTATGTACGTCCTCATGCCAGTTAAATACATTTACTTTTCCTCTTTGCACTCACAATGTTTCCAAACCATTTAATCTTCAACCAAAAGCCAGACCAGTGTTGTACTTGTAAACGTATTGTTTAATGGCTGTCTCTCGTCAGTGTATAGTAGCCTATGGTTGATCCGATTGTTTTTTCTGCGATTTCTGAATGACACAGTTAGTATTTCCTGTTCCCACACATGGGACTTTTATGATTTGTTTGCACAAATGAAGCACTGATTATGGAGAGTCTGAGAGGAACAGGCGGAGATGAGTTTCACTGAGTGCCCTTCAGTTTACCAGTGGCCAGTGTCATAGTCAATAAAAGACTTTTCCTTGAACTTCTGACTTTCTTATCTTCTGTATCCTTTATTATGGGCTATGTACTTATATGAGGAATGGACGTGGGAAAACACTGATCAGTTAAAATAAAAAAATAATAATATTTCTATTGAAAGATGCATTAAAACATTATTATTGGACTTTATTAAAATGCTTGTGGTGTCTGTATTGTTTTGTTAAGTTGTCTTTTGTTTTAAAGATGTAAAAATGTCAGCTGTCCAAGTGTACAGTCAGTCTATCAGTGAGGACCTGCATTTTAATTTATTGCATATTTGTGTGTGCTGTTCAGCATGTGTTGGTGTATCTGGTGAGCTTGTAGGCTATAAGAGGCAAATAGTGTTACTTCTCTATGCTCACTCAATTAAGAGGATAAGTTACACCAGAATAATTTCATCATCACTGAAAAGTATTTCTCACATATCTATGGTTTAGTGGAGAACAGTTGAGGCACAGTGTATTTAGCGCACAGGGGGAATTGGGCGGGGCTTCGGCAAACTCCACACAAGTCTTCCCAGAGTCCACACGCCCGAACAGCGCCAAAAGTAATGTCAGTCTACTGTAGTGTTATCATCTGTAGTTAAGACTTTAGTAGCATTTCTTTGTGGTATGGGACTGTCTTTTTGGTGTTTGGGACCACGTTTTCAGCCCAAGGCCCGCTGTCTTCTTTTCACGTGTGCACTGCTCCTGCTGGGCGCACGGCGCACAGCACCTGGCCGATGTTTTTGGAGGATTGTGGTTGGATACAATCTCCGTGCTGGAGGGGTCACTGCTGCACAGGAGAATGGACGGCTTCAGCAGGGTGGCTTTTCGGAAAAAGCCACGAAGTATGGAAGAGTCGAGCAAGGAGTCAGACGAGGCAGGTGGGTAAGAAACAGTCAGCAACCGTATCTTTTGGTCTCTTTTTAAGGTGTTAACCACCAACGTTTTCTATGTCTTAGATGTTACCAGTATATTTTTGTGTTGGCTTATTGTTTCTCTAGTGACAATTTCATGGTTAAAACTTGTTATCATGTCTGCTGTCTGTTTGGCACCTTAGTGCATTCTGATCCCACCTCTAGCGCGCACTGCACACGCACTGCCCTGCCTACACATCACCACACGCACTGTACTGTTATAGAGGCTGCTCAACAAGTATGAAGCCCCGTGTTGTGGCACGTCACAGCTTGTCGTGGATCACTATCACTAAGCTGCGGGGCACATTTTTCTCACATGGAGGGGGAGTTTGATTGGAAGAGTATAGTGTCCTACTTTGTTTCTGTTCTACTAATAAAAAAAAACGGTGGCTAAGGTGCAGTATAACTGTAAATGAAAGTAAAATTGATACAGATGCATTATGTAGCTGAACCTGGATAAGCATGTTTCTACTTCTCAAAACATGCATTACGTAAGGCACTAGAAGGCAAGAGAAGGCAATTTACTGTTAAACTTGTGCCAACGTGTATCCAGGCGCGTGTAAGTAAATCCTGCTCAGAATGTGAGTCCTGTAATTCTGTGGACTTGGACCTGGGAATAAGTGGCACATTCGATCTTAAAAGTGCAGTGTCAGACATAGGAGCAAAGGCCAGGCCAGGTGATGAGGGTCCTGTCAGGGTAGAGGCGAACTGAGTGGACCCTGACTCATATGAACGCTGTACATTCTGGCATTATAATGAAATTTCCCAATGAAAAAAAGGCTTGTTCTGTGTCTCATAATAGGCCAACTATACCGTGTCTGTGCATGTAAGACGATGACTCATTTCAGTTACAAGTGAAACATTATTGACCCTCTATAAACACATGGTGACTGCAGATAAGTTCTTATTTGCTTACTGATTACTGCACACCCAGTAGACTAGAACGTATTGTTGTGAGTAGAAATAGTGGTTAACAATGTTTTACTGTGAACTATTTTGCATGGACAGAGGCACTGAGGCTGTGATTTCTGATGTTATTGTCGTGAAATAATGTCCCCTCAGTCCGCCGTCCTCTAGTCTGTCTCTCTGTGGAATAGACCATGAGTTAATAGCACTTTTCACATAATTACTGTTTATGTGCCACGCTTCACTGTGTCACAACTGAGGCCTTTGTCTGCCCCAGCCATTTACACATCACAATTAGAGACTATTAGGGGGGCAGTTTCATGTCATTGCTGTTGAAGACAACTAGATAAAGCAAAAAATAAAAACGCTCATTTTTGTGTTGATAAATTGTGCAGTTGGATTATAGTATATTATATTTTTTTGTTCTTGTAGTTATTGCACTGTGACTAAATTTAAAATTAAACTTCTTTTGGCCAAGGGCTTCACAGAGAATATTAGAACATATTGTCTGTTGGCCTGGGTGTGGTTATAGTTATTGTTTGCCAAAATAACTGTATGCAAAGCTGCTATTATGATCTAATGGTTAACAGGAAATCCGTTGTGTGGGCAGTGATTTGAGCCTTTGTAGGTCTGGATGTACTGTTGTTTTCCAGTAGGTGGCAGTAGACTCTCAGAAATATTAACATAAAGGTATAGCGTGCTCTAATTTGCAGTTCAATTGCCTATGGCTATGACGATGATTAAAAAGCATTGACACCACCCCCTGATAAATTAGAAATTGTATTGTTGACAGCCCAAGGACATGTAAAGATGATTCTAACTGCTCTGTCACACAAAGGTTTAATAACTTGTGAAGATTAGTCAAATTGAATGTAGTTTTGTATAATAGTGGTAGATGTTGGTAGATTCTGATTTAATACGGGTAATTAGTGTGAACTTATTACTCTTGTGTAGCTATTAATTTTCTTTTCTTTATTTATTTTTTTTTATTTCATGCTTTATTCTGCATGATTTCTCCCTAATGGAATTCGAGAGAGATAAGAGCACATCATGCCTGTGCAACCTGCGCTCACTCCCTATTTCATATTGGTTGCAATTCAGAATGTTATTGATTGTGTTTAAATGTCTGCACTGTATGAGTTCACTTTATCTGAGGGAGTTACTGCAACCTTATACTCCACCCAGAGCCCTGAGGTCAGCTGACCGGCTCCCGCTGCTGTGCCCAAAGCCAGGCTCAAGACCAAAGGTGACAGAGCCTTTTCTGTGGCAGCGCCCAGAACAGCCTCCCTCTGCCTGTCAGATCCTCTTAGTCTTTAACACAGTTTAGCACTAGACTGAAAACCCACCTCTTCTCCCTAAACAGGATATCTTGGTGTTGTACTGTATTTTTCCTATGTATCGTGTTATCAGTATATTTGTTTTTTGTTGAACTGATGAGAATAATATTGGAAAATTATGGCAAAATAATTCATAGTATTTTCTGAGATCTATCTCATTCTCACACCTCAATGCCATTAGTTTAAGTTTGGGTAAAAATTCTTGGAAATTCATTTTTTCAACTCCCAGTCTTTCTCCTAAATCTTGCCAAAAGAAGAATTAGGTATGTTTTCTATCACGCAAAAACTCAGATATTATTAATGAAACATAATAACAAACACAATATATCACTACAGAGATGTATAATGATAAACCATAATATTTTTATTTCTTTTTTGTTTAACGATAATGCAAGAAGAGCCCTGTATGCCATTGTTAAATAGACAGTCTCATAAAAAGGCCTCAGCTGCAACAAATAAATAACAGAATGAAGCAGTAATTGGCCATAGAAGTCACTTATTCAACCCTCTTCAGCTCAAATCTTACCGTATTACAACTAAAATAACAAAAGAAATTGTACACACGATAAATATTGAACCCTAAAAAATATTGTTCCAGCTTTCATATATTGAATAATAAGTTGATATAGTGATTATCAGGACAAGCCTATGCTTTACAGAACACAGCCATGAATCATGGTAATCCCACTCCCTGCACTTGCTTGTTCCACTCAGGAAACTCTCTATCTTCCCAATACCAGCCAGTGCTTCCTGTCTGTATAGCCCCGTGCGACTCTGTTCCATGGGTCATTTCCCTGCATCACTGGCATTGTTAGCCTCTCCTGCCAATGTACTCTCTCAGACCTCACCTACACTTCAGCTCAGTAAGGAACTATACATAACCAAGGGCTTATGGAGAAGTCCCTTTACCCGAACACATTGCTCCATCTCCTGGCAAGCTATGAAGCAATTTTTTTTTTTTTTTTAATGCACCTTTGCGAAATGGAGGACATCCCACTCGTGGTATATAGACTACAGAGATGAGTTGACGCATGACTAAAGTTTCTTAATGCTATTTGGTGTCTGGTACTCTAAGAAGAGGAAGCAAGCGAGGAAGGAAGAATAGAAAATTGTAAACAAATGCGTATTTCAAGACAAAAATGTCATTTATCATTCTTCTCAGTGATTGACAGCGAGATGGAGTGGCTGGCTTCTGTATACAGGAGGTCTTTTCTAGGACGAGTGCTCTCTGGTAGGTGATTTTTAAATGGACATACAACATTGACGTTGTACTTTGAAAATACAAAAAAAGACTGGATTTCCAATGAAACGGCGGCGCAAGTACTGGTTTTGGGGTCGGACAGGTAAAGGGATGGGTCTCCTCTGCTGTTATGGTAAGATCACAATACTCCATAATGGAATCTGTATGTTTTTGTATATTATTGCAAGTACAGTACTGTGATAATGTGTTTATTTATCTTTAGAATTAGAATATCTTCAAGCCCAGAATTGGAAATATTTGATTATACTTGTGTAATAGGGCGTATTCGGGATATGCTCTTAGTATGTTTTTTATTTCACTAAAATCATCCAATGCACTCCATATTATTGATTCAATAGTTGTGCCCATCCTTCTACAAATATAATTAGTAACTTAACTCATGGTGTTACTTCATATCCCTTGTTTGTCATCAATGAGTCTGACCTTAGACACTGATTGTTCACAGCTTATATTGACATATGCTTTAGTTGGTCAAATGTTCTTTATGGGACAATTTTTGGTCACTTTAGAAATTATGTGGTCCCTATTGCTTCACGGTTACTCCATGTCATTGGACAGAAGCGTGAGAAACAACATTTTAAGTCTAAAGAAAGAATTTGTTTCAAAGGCCTGGGAACTAACTCAAGAAGACTCTTTCAACCGCTTTTTGGCAACTCGGTATAGGCTACATGTGTGTGTTTGTCTGCTTCTAAGTTAGCCTTGTTGTGTATATTTGTGTGGTTGTGTATTGTCAGGGGTTGATTCAGTCTTGTTTAAGTGAAGCAGAGGAAGTGCAGGGCTTTGGCTCAGCTGCAGGAAGGAAAAGGCAGGAGCAGCATTGGGCCCCTGTCCTTTCACTGTGTGGGCCTTTGTGATGGGAAAGGCCCAACTGTTCCAGGCCTGCAGTAGAAAGGGAGAGTTGTACAAGAACAAAAGAGAAGCAAATGTGTTGGCTTTTCAAGAAATTGTTAATTGCCAGTTTGTTAATGTCTGTTAATTCTGTAAACTAGACAAATGTGGCTTCTTCAATGGGGGCCGTCAACTAATACAAACTTTGGTCAACTATGTCTGTGTAATCCCTCATTCGTCCAGGTATGATCCATAGATCACAATACTCCATTATGGAAATCTGTATGTTTTGTAGGTGCAGTACTGTGATAATTTGTTGATTTACAGGTGTGGGATTTAATAAGTTTTCTTCTTCCCACTTCTTTTCAAGCTTAAATAAGAAAAAGTATGTGAAATGTGCATTAAGTGTACTGGATATGTGCGTTCATTAATCTGCTTGAAATAAATAAATAAATAAAATAATAAAATAAAAAATAAACCTTTAACATTAGAATATATTCATGTCCACAAATATATGGTTATACTTGTGTGATGGGGTGTATTTAGGATATGCTCTTAGTTAGTTAGTTAGTTAGTGTAATTTATTCGGTCATTACATTCAAAATCAAACATTTTTCAACTTGTATAAGGTTGTACATAACATTTCTGTCATGACCGAAAGGGTTTAGGCTGAAGTAAGAATTACTTATAATGCCTGACCCTATTTAATAATAAAGCACAAGAATTCAAAGAAAAGCAGCAGATCAGTTCTACAACATATGACTCAATATGTTTACAGAAGAAAAACTACAAACCACGGCAGTTCGCATGGATCATTCCTGAGTCCTGTAACTTTCAAAAAGTAATGTTTTATACCTCTTTTTAAATGCTTCTATTGTGTAGGAGCTTTTTAATTTGTCATCAAGGTTCCACACACTAACCCCTCGAACAGAACTACAATGACATTTTTTACTGGTTCTAGTCTTACTTTTTTTGAATATACCTGTTCTTCTAAGATGTTATTGGCTTTCTCTCTGTTCGAATAACATTTGTAAACATGTTTATTATTAACACAACAGTTCTGCCTGTCCTTTGATTTTACAGCAAACAGGAGAAGAGAGCAAAGACATTGGACTATGCAATGTACGTATCACCATTACAACCCCTAACTGGCAGATAAGGCACAGGACTTATCTGTTACCTCATACCATATATGCTGTTTAAATGCCATGAATGTAATTAATTCATCTATGAAGATAATGGCCATTATAAATAAGGAGAAAGTGTTAAAACATTTCAGACAGTTCTTGTTTTTCTTTGATTATTTGATACTCAGTGGATTTTTCCTCTTTTCCTCATTTGTCCCCTCTCTTCTGTTAGTTAGTATTCTTCCCAGCATGCCTCCGGCCTAACCATGTTTTACGCAGCGTCACGTCTCATACATGCACACACACACCTACATGTCTATCGTTCCCTCAGGTGCACGGCTGTCTGCTGTACATACACTGTACACTTCTGCACACATTTACATCTTTGGATATGATAATAATAATGCACTGGATTTACATAGAGCCTTTGTAACAATACATTTTTATCTTCTGGCAATTCTCTTGGCTCTGTGACTCTCTCTCTCAAGCTAGATCACATTTTTTACACTGTCCTCGGCCCTGCATTTGTTATGTAGTACCATCTTGTTATGTGCAATATCACCTGTCACCACCTGGGGGCTTTTGTCCTAAACCTGTCAATTTCTCTGGTAATGGTAGTGGAGGAATAAACATTGTGTTATCAATTATTAATTTCATAAGTTACCCTTTATGTCACATTTTTACTTTTCTGGAAACAAGAGATGTTCATTGGAATAGCAGCCGCAGCAGTCAACTTGGCCAGTCTTTCAAAAACACATTCACAGTCGTACATTTCTGCACATTCAGACTCATCCATGCTTAAAGATGCACTATGTAACTTTTCTGGTGAAGAGCTCGCTACCTGCTCGTCTCCCTGCAGATGGTATTGCTCTGCTTCAAAAGCTCCGCAGTATGGCATCTAACTTGTCGATCTCCGTGGAGACAAGCAGGAAGCTCGCCCAGGCCAAGTTACAGGTCAAATCTGTTATTTTCTAATGTAAAATCTCCAGGAAAATCAATGTAATTTGTAATTTTGTCAGTCACACCCACCACATGTTTTATAGTTTTCCGTGTCGGCTGTGTCCTGCCATCAGTCGGAATATAGCTTCTAATCATTCGCTGGGCTGAACCGTGATTGCCCTCTTACAATATTAAAGGATGTAAGCTGATCCTGTTAGTCGAGTATGTGTCAGGCCTGGGCAGAATACTAATGCCCTTGTTTTATAGAGCAGTGTCTGGTATAATGTCCACACTATTTTGTGCCCTGTCACTCAGATATTGGTTACACAACATGATTTATCCATCCATCCATTTTCTCCCGCTTAGCTGGGTCACAGGGGTAACAGTCTAAGCACAGCATCTTCTATTAACTGTGAAGTCCTTCTTGCAAAATACCAAATATTAATCATTTGAATTTAAGTTACAAATACACCAAAATGCTGCTTTGCATTATGTCCTTGCAAGTGGTTTTAATTGACAGGTTAAAGTTAAAAATATGTGGTTTGTTCTGATGCTAAGAAATAGACTCAATACTCAATACCGATTCCGATACCACGATGATAATAAAAAATCTCTTTCTTTAGACAATAGAATGTAATTTTCAACATTAAATAATAGTACATTCTTTTACCATGTAGTCTTATATCTGTGTAATCCCTCAGTCGTCCAGTAGGTTCCATAGTGGTCAATGGGCGTATGCGAGTCTGTGTGTCTTATACTTGTTCTGATACAGCTCAAGATCAGTCTAAAGCTGTTCAGGAAAGGTCCGTGAATATGACTTTTTTTATTATTGATACCTGCTCAAATGAGATCAGTCTAAGCTGTTCAGGAAAGGTCCGTGAATATGACTTTTTTATTATTGATACCTGCTCAAATGAGTATCTAGTTTTGATACTAATTTTAGTATTGTTTAATATCTGATTTTTGATACTTTCGGTAGGAAAGAAGTGACTATATAGGTATAGGTCAGTCTCCAAGAAATGAATGTAATGTCCCTAAAAAACATGGAAACCTATCATACATGTGGGTGTGCGTGTTCAATATGAAAAAATCCAAAATTGAATTATTATTATTATTATTTTATTTTATTTTATTTATTTTTGCACAAGGGTTTTGAGGTTTAATTATGAGTGTGTCAACCAATCCAAGCCATCCTTTGTAGTGGTGCATCTTGACCTGCCTCCCTCTGTGCTCTCCTGACAGATGCGTGCCACAGCTGCTGTACAAACACTACATTACCCAGCGTACCTTTTGTTTGGGCCAGTGAACAAATACACAGACAATACCCATCATTCATCACTGACCTTCATAGTGAAAGCCAGTCAATAGAAGCAGAGTGCAGTCAAATGTGTGTGTGATTTAAATTAATGATGTGGGAAGGGGGCCTGGTGGTGTAGTAGTAATGTCCCAGAACAGTATTTAAACCCCCCCCCTCGCTCTTATGGCAATATAGAGGTGGTAGGTGGCCATGACAGAGATGGCAGCTGCAGCAGTGGAGGTGTGAAGCTGTGGGTAGTGAAGGAGGGAGGGGCCGCAAGGCTGTCAAAGCAAAGTGAGAACACAGGCTCAAATATGGACAGGCAAAAATGTCACAGGGGACTAGCACACATTTACAAAGCCAACATGTGACAAAAGTAAAAAGCCAAAGACAAGAGGTGTGACCTGAAGTTTATTAATTAATCATTGGTTGACCTTTTTTTTTATAATCAACTGATTATTTTTTGGTATTTTAAAGAATTAATATGGACTACTGCAGAAAGGAGAAGGCACTGGGTGAGTCGTGGAAGGAAACTGTGATTCCCTTTAACATATTATAATGATCTGACATTTTGTAGTTAGTTCAGAGTTGACACCTTTTGTTGGTCTTTTAACTGTTTTTATATGTGACACTTGGTTGCTATGCCAACAAGTTGATGTAAAGTTTCTATTCATCAATTACTGGTCTGTTTTGGAAACTGGCTCTAGTGAATTGAGTCTGTTGTGGTTTTGCTCTTGTTTTTGCGTGGGTTACGGCCTACAGTAGCCCTTGTGTTCGGAAAATAAACAACCAGAATAAGTTTGGCGTGTTTCCTTACACCTACAATATAAAGAAGATGCTGCGTACTTGTACTTTTCCGTATAAATACTCCCATGAGCTCATGGCCTTGTTAGTGCTGTTTGGGTACATGCTCAGATCATAAAGATACTTCATAGTCTTGAAAGCTCTTCTAGTGCCATGAAAAATCGCCATGCAGGAGCAGGTGTTACGTAGGCTCGTACTAGAGGTGTGAACTCTTACTAGTAACTATAAGGTGGGTTTGAATAGTGCTGGGAGAGAGGGACAGATTTTATTTATTTTTTTCTAATTAAATGTTCGCCTGCCTTGTAAAAAATATGAGAACACCCATCTAGCATAAAATAAAATACAGTGAATCCATTTTAAATCGTATTGCGATGGAATTGCTTGCAGATCTTGCAGATTATAATTATTATTGGTTGCCTCTTCATGAGCTCTTCAACAAGTCAAAAGCAATTTTTAGGCAGATTTTATTTATTTTTTTCTAATTGAATGTTCGCTTGCCTTGTAAAAAATATGAGAACACCCAGCCTCATCCTTGTTATCATTTTGAAAGAATGCTAAAATAGGGACTTGATTAAAACGTCAAAAACGTCAAAACGTTTTACACTCTGTTGGGAACGTCGATAAGCTTAGCACTGTTTTGACATAAGTCCTTGTTATTAGCTACCAAGCATTATAAGCCTACTGTATACATTAAATAAAGCAGGGAGAACACTGATACTTCATACAAGTCATGAACACATAATTTTGCCCTGCAGCCACACATCTTCCTCTGAGGAGCTAGCCATGTGTGAAGCTAATGTAAAATGATGCCAGTGTAAAGTGTCAATCACCGTAGTTGATTCTGGCTTTTATTTTAATTAAAACACAACAGCAGTGATGCAAATAAGCCCGGATGTGCTCTTGCATGTGTGATATACGGGATTAGAGTGTGAGGAGCCTGAGCGAGGACTTTATCCATCCAAACAGCATGCGTCCTGTTTGATCACGTTTTTCACATCAGCCAGAACTGTGTTTGTTAGCAGCCTGTGGAAAACAAATCAGTGATTAGCATTCTGTTGTGGGCGTATCTGCGTGATGACAGTAATCTTTACTGCACGTGCCTTTATATTATATACTGCTGCAGACTGTAGTGGAAAACCTTAAGAAGGGCTATTACTCACTGTCTAAAATCCAATAGTACTTCTGTCAAGAGTTGCCGTGGAAACAATAAGCTCTCGTGATAACAATCGATGGTTTGTTCACAGAAAAGGTGTAGTAGATGCAATTGTTTTAGTTTTTAAGCAGCTACACAGCATTAGGAGATTATGAGGTTAGTTTAGGGGTAAATGCTCCAATATATAGGCTATAAAGTCATAGTTCTGAGTAAAACTACCAATTTTAGTTTATTCTTCTGGCCTTATCTTGCAATATTTGGTTAAGTACATGCCAATGGTGAGCTATTTCCAGAGCGAAAACAAAGTACTTTTTGGACAAATGATACAGTTTCTTTTTAATTTTCCTGGTTATTTTATTATGCAAAAAAAAACATTTCTTTTTTTTGCATCTTGGTGTCCCCTGCTTCAACTTTTTGTATCTCTAGATGGCAATACTTCTACTCTGTACACATAAATTACACTTTTTTAAGCTATGTTTATCTAAAGTGTTACATATTCTGCAAGTTTTAAAAATGAGAGTTAACAGCTATTAGGAAAAAGGCTGATGTGTGTAGCACGTTGGAGATGCTAACTTTGAGCTTCCCATTGATTTTTGATTGATAGCACTTAATTCTCACCTTAAATCTTGTGAAATTATTATTTTTTTTAAATTATTCAATTATATAAGTTTTAAGATACTTTCTTACTTTCTTTCTAACTCATAATTCTATATAGTTTGCTGTCATGTTTGTGAACTATGACCTAGTCTTAATTAATGACAGAGGAAGTGGTCAAACAGCACCAGAGAACACATGTATGTTTTAACGGCTGCTTTAACGGCCTGATTTCCTGCTTGCGGCAAACATACTAGCGTCATACAGACCTGTTAGCGTCTGGATATCATTATTGCGCGATAGCCTTCCGGTCACTAATTACTCCTCTGTGTAATAACGAGTAGTATCATGTTTGAGGTCTATAGCATTGCAGCTGGAAGAATTAAAATTTAATAGCCACCATATCCGGTATTGGTTATTAGGATCAACAATAGAGACTTGTGTGCAACTGTAGCAGGATTTCCAGCTGTTCAAACGAAAGCAGCGTCTCAAAGGAAAGGAAGCGAGGAAGGAAGTAGGAGGAACAGATAAGAGGAGTAACATTGGGGTGTAAAGGGTTAAAAGCGGGTCAGGAGATGGGGTCAGAGCTGCCACTGTCGATTGGGAGGTGGGTGGATGAGGAGAGAGGGGGGACTGTCTGGCGGTGTGGAGGTGCCAGTCTGCCTCTAAAGAATTTCACACACAGTTTTGACAAGTTGACATGTCACCGTGGAGATTAGTCGATATGCTGTGATAGATTTTGATGTGCGTGTTGCATTTTAAATCAATGCACTGTCTTTGCAACTTTCTATGCCTGAACTGTTTGACTGGTTGTTAGAGTTGTTTTGACCTCATTGTGGCTATTTACTTATAGTTTATGGTTATAACGCTTTCCGTTTGTATTAGGGTTGTCAAATAGATAAATAAAAATCAACTGCCATCTAGATACAGAAATGTTTTGTTTTTTTTAAGTAGGACAAAATCTGTGTGTTAAACTAGCTCAGACCACGTGATAAAAAAAACCTGATGAAAAACACATTCTATTATCCTGAAAAAGAGCATTTATTGATGTGATATAAATTGGTATGCAGTAGGCTTTGTAGTCTTTTCCTTAGTCTTGAATAGAGATCGACTGATGTGTTGTTTTTTTTTCATGGCCGATGCCGCTTGATTAGAACCCAGAGAAACCATGGCTGATAAGGTGTGGATATTTTTTTGGCTGATATGTATAGCAGATTTTGATATTTTTCCCCAAATATACACTTTTAATTAATTACAAACTCGTCTACCAAACTGTTGTACTACAAGTTGGCTAAGAGAGATGTGCAGGTGCCTTTTGTGTGGTTTCTTCTTTGCACTAACATGTTCAAATGAAGCTTTATGCAGTTTTTTTAGGCCGCTGGTTGACCAAAACAAAATATAGGCCTGTGCTGGAGACAGGGGCGGTGGCAGACATTTTTGGTTGGAGGAGCTGAGGGTCTTCAATGTGGGTGCTGACTTAACCTGTTAATTTAGTAGTGATTTATAAAACCTAATATGGAATTCTTTTTTTTTTTTTATTGTAGTCTCATTTTGATCACTTTGTGGATGCCATTTGTACTTTTTTAGTCGAGATTGAAAAAAATCTTTGGGGGAGGTGCGCTAGGGGAGACTAGTGGCCCCCTCAAGCCCCCCCCCGGTGCCTCCCGTGGCTGGAGATTTACACACGATATGCAAAAAAGTGCAAATAGTGGCCAGATATATATCGGTTGATCTCTAGTATTGAAATCAACTTTGTTTATTTGTATTCTGTGTGTTGACGTAACCCTTTATCCTAAATGAATGCTTAGCTAATTCCCACAAGCATTAGAGTGGAGAACAGGATTAATTTGTTAGTCCAGCAATGCATTGTGTGTGTTTGGAAGAAGATTATAATGGCAACAATGAGTGTCAAATCTATACCGTTCATGTAATTATAGCTGAGCCGATTAACAAACAATGTGTGAAAGTGTTAGGCGCTACATTTAGTTTATTTCACATAGTCGTTTTGTCATTAATTAAGTAGTGGCCTCTTAGGATAGCTTACTGCGTCCCTTAACTGGTAGTAATTCATTGTGCATATACAGATTTCTATCTTATATATACATAATTCTATCATGGATTTTAGCTCGTCACATCTAACCGTTACCAAGGAAACTTACTCAGACAAGACTGAAGTCATAGTCTTTGGCCACACAAAAACAAAGAGAAAGTGTCAGCAGTCACCTCCAGTCTCTCTCTCTAAATTCTTCAAATCAGGCTAGAAATCTAGGGGTAATAATGGACTCAGACTTTAACAGCGACATTAAATCAATAAACCTGCAGATTTTTACCATCTAAAAAAACATTGCAAAAATCAAAGGTATGCTGTCAAAAACAGACTTGGAGAGACTTATCCATGCGTTTGTCTCCAGTTGGTTAGTCTACTGTAACGGCCTGCTAACTGACCTCTCCAAACGAGCGTTAAGACAGCTGCAGTACGTCCAGAACACTGCTGCTCGGGTCCTGACTAGAACCAGGAAGTACGAGCACATAAGTCCTGTGCTCAGGTCTCTGCACTGGCTCCTGTTGCTTAGAAAATAGACTTTAAAGCAGCTCTGCTTGTTACAAGTCTCTCCATGGCCCAGCACCAAAGTACATCTCTGATATGTTAGTGCCACATGAACCATCTCACACTCTGAGGACTTCAGGGACCGGCCTCCTGCTGGTGCCCAGAGTCAGGACTAAACATGGGGAATCAGCGTTTCAGTTTTATGCAGCTAAAACCTGGAACAGTCTTCCTGAAGATGTGAGACAGGCCTCTACTTTGACAATGTTTAAATCCAGGCTCAAAACAGTTCTGTTTAGCTGTGCATATGAGAGGTTTTTATTCTACATTTTTCTCCTTTAATGTTAATTTTATGATGATTATTTATGTTTTGATTTGTTGTATTGTGATTTTAATGCTTTTCTTATTCTGTAAAGCACTTTGAATTACTTTGTGCTATACAAATAAACTTGCCTTGCCTTTCCTACTTTCCTACTAAACAACATTCCTCCTAAAAGGGATCGCTTACATTTGCTTACACACTACTTATTTAGGTCTATTCTTTTCATTTAGCCTATTGCACTGCATTTCCAGTCACTTGTGTTGGTGGTTGTTATGGGAAAAGAGTGGGTGGCCTTTACTTCTCCTCCTCTTGTGCATCCTCTACTGTATGTAATCCCCAATAGACAGCAGACACTGAGATTGGACTAACCCCCAGAGCTCAATAACACACAGATCAATTCTTCACCATCCCTTCTTTAATTTCCATACCCCCCTCTCTCACCCAGTGCTCTTTTGCAGTTGGGGGTGTTGTTTCTTGTCAGCACCTCAGTCACTACACCCACCATATATCGCACTATAGCGCAGTGACATGTGTGCGGTCAATGGCTTCTCTCCTTTTGCTCTGGCCCTTCCCCTTGATCGCCACAATGGGTCCGATTGTCCATGCGGTGCACACATTGAAGGCGGGGGGGCCTCGAGTGGCACCCCCCTCCTTTCTCCACCATATGCCCCCCCTCCCCTTCACCAGCGGAATGCCATTATGTGCAGTCGGGAAGCAACGAGGAAACCAAAGGAAGTGAGAGACTGAGAGAGAGAAAGAGGAGGGGATGGGAGGATGCGAGCGATGCGGAGAGGCGGCACTTTAACACCAGCCTGAACCTGCTAGTGTCTTTGCCGGAGACATGGGACATAAGATGCGCTCACTCTAGGGATTTTTTTTTAAGAGAACTAGATTTTTTTTCCGCTTTTATTTCCAGGTAAGTGCGGACAGCTTTGCCAGACACACGCTTGTCACTTCTGTGTGTGTATTGTCATAGAAAAGGGGCGTTGTGGTGACAGCTAGCGGTTCGTGGCCACACCGGTGTTTGGTATTCCACTCGCATGTCCTTTACATTAATATAGACGTGAGCTGAGGTTAACAAAGGGAGGAGCACATATAGCATAAGCCGCCGTACCACAGGATGTTTCTGAAGGTCTGAAGGTTAGTGATTCAGTAGCTGTATTTAAAGCAAAGCGTGCGTGTGGTGAGAGAGGGCTTAAGGGACAATTCATTTCGCTCAGGGCGAGGTGTGAGTGTACATGTGCATACTTGATTGGAGTTGGGTAATTGATGTCCACTGTAAGCAATAGGAAAAAAGTATCAGAGCTGACTAATGCAAGTGGGAGGGAATGCATTATTTAAACACTAGTGAATGAAAGTTGCATTCATACCGAAGTACATTGTAAGGGCATTGGAGTATGAGGTAAAGAATTTGGTTTTGGTTGTTGAAAGCTGTGGTCCCCTCCTTTTTCTGGGCATTGCTGCGTAGTTTTTATTTTTAGCAGCATGAAACATTATATTTTTACAATCGCTGTATCTAGCATGCAAAATACACAGTAGGTGTTTTACCACATGTGGTTGCAACGATGTCTTTAGCACTTCTTCCTCTCCGTGAAAAGGTCACACAGATCCTTTTTATTTTAGTTGGTGTGTCCACTGCGAGCTATTGCTTGTGTAGCTCTGTCATAACATGCAGTAATCCAGGGTGTACCCAGCTTCACACAAAAACCTGTGGCCGAGATTTGCAGTGTAAGTCCAAATTTACTTCTCACATTTTAATTTTATTATACGAAGCAAAGCAAACCGTTATTTAAAGGTGCACTGTGTAACTTTTCTGATGGAGGGTGCATCACCAGCTTGTCTCCATGGGGATGTTATTGAAGTTCCACAGGATGGCATTAAGCTTCTGTCCCCATGGAGACAAGCAAATACCCCACTCGGCCAAGTTACAGGTCGGGATGGGGCAATAAACAAGATAATAATATCATTTATCGTGATAAAAAGGGTCGACAGTAATCGTGGGACATTTTATATAATTGTGATACAAAGTTAATCGACATTGTATCACTAGAATTTGCAGAAAAAAGCTACTTCTCCAGGATGATCTCTTCTGGATCACTCGTTTTCACTTCTCAATTCTCTGTAACAGTTGCTTAAATGTGGAACCTAGTCATGAGATTAAAATTATAATTATTCCCAACAACTTTAATAATTATTGTGATATAATTATTTTGGCCATGATAATCACAACACCAAATTTCAATATCGTCCCATGCCTAGTTACAGGTAAGATCTGTGAAGAGGCTTGCCCAATCACAGTAAGAATGTATGTTTTTTCAAGGCATTTTTAAGCAGTAAAAATCCCATACTGTGAAACATTACAGATTTACATAATGCACATATTTTAAGATCCACTCATTACATAATTAATTCCTTCTTGCATGTAGGGGTCTCCCAGTTCTCATTGTACTGCTACTTACCAAAGATGATGTTGGTAAATTGCTGAATCTAATTTTTCCTGGTTAGTGTGTAGGTTTGAGATTAAATTGCCTGTAATGAGTGGTTGTAATTAGGTTTCTTGTAATTATTAGCCCTGCTGCTGAACTGGCGTGTACCTCACCTTAGGCCAAAGTAGTTAGAAGAACTTTAGATTAATTATTAGTATATTTGTGCTTAGTTTTGAGATGACAATGTTGATATAGGGTTTGATTTGCTCTCACTACAACACTGTTTGAATTATCATTTACCAACGTAATATTTTGTTTCATCAATCTCCTCCCCGTGTCCACTCTGTCCACTCTGTCCACTGTATCCTGTAGAGTTGCTCATATCTCTGGAGATATGATACTTTATCTGCAGCCATATAGTGTTGCTCGCTGCTGTGTATGTGTGTCGTAGCATCCCAGGGAGGAGGCAGCATGTTACTGGGGTGTTATCAGATCCTGCTGCTTGTGTTGAGACGGACATGTGTTCACTAGAGCATATTCTAACGAAGATCCTCGCTGGGGGATCCCTGTGATAGAAATCCAGGAGCAGAGGAAACCAGATTAGTAATGACTTATGAAACACAGGAAGCTTCACTCTACTTGTCTCAGATCAGAAGTGGTCAGTAAATGTGTCAGGTTGTGATACAGATGCATTTATGATGTGATCTTTGGAAATGAATGTTTGGAAGTTCGACAGGATTTTAATTACCGTAATGTGCATGTTTGATGACTTGAAACGTCTCGTCTAGGCTCCATCTTCCTCTGAAATGTGTAAAAGAAAAGGAATGACCAGGCACTTTTTGTCTCTATGTGATGGACCATAATCTGAACTGAAGGTGCTGTGGTTCATCCCTAACTTATGTAATGGTGATTGTTTAGTAAGTATGATTGTATTTTGGTCAGTTTTGTATTATTTTCTAAATTTCTCTTGGTTATGAGGTTATGCTTTCTCTTGGTTTTTCTTCCTCTTGGTTCTCTTGCTTTCAGTTAAATCAACAACTTCCCTATACAAAAGGCATACATTAATAATATTGTTTGAATATTTCTAAGAATGTAAAATGCCCACCAAATTGCATATTGTATTCATATAATAAAGGTAATCATTCCAAGTGCTCCCTGGTCCTCAGAGGTCCCTTTAGCCCTGGTTTGGAAATGTTGGTCTACATCCTCATGCAGTTTGGTTAAGGCTAATTACATAAAGACGTTAACTGAAATGAGTACAACTACGCACCCATCCACTAAAGGCAATTTAAAATCTACTTGTCTCTGTGTGATTTTGAGGGCTTTCAGAACACCTATAGAGACCTGATTAGGCTTTATATAAAGTGCTCTGTCATTGCTGTCTGAAAGCATTTCACGTTCAGTTTTTGGCAGTCGATCGTCTCCTCTATCACCTCTGAGCTGGGCGGTGTGTCTTTGTGCTCAGTCTCTTGTGACAAATGGTAAAGTGCTGATGGTGGAGGGCACCTTGTAAGAAGGGCTCTCACATGCTGACTTAATACAGAATATGCACCTGCGCAGATATATTGACACTGCAAGCAAGTTCCAAGAAGTTTTGTGTATTTTTGATTCTCCTAAAGAGGAAGTAGAACTGTTTTTTCCCCTCTTGCCTTCATTTTGGTTCCAGTTTTGGCTGAAGGCCTTCTCTTTCAGTGCATTCCAGCACTCTGTGGAGAGTATGTTGTTCTGATGGCTCTAGTCTTAAGGCTCATTCATAGTGCACACAATGAACCCGTTTGAGATGCAAGTTTGGGCCCACACTGTTTGATTGGCGTTAGCCTCTATTGACTTCATCCATAATGCATCCTGCTAAGGCTCTTCAGCATTAATGAATTTCAGATGGTTAATGTTTTGTTAATGCATAGCGGGGGTACACAGAAGGACATTTAGTTATATTGAAAGGGATGCTTTGGGAGTGGAGTTTTTACGATAAATTATAATGGATTTTGATATCTGCTTTAATTAGTACCATCCCACACATAGACAATAATGGGTGACTGTGGCAGACCCAAAAGAACAACAGCAATTTGAGAAGCTATGCTCAAGATTACACTGCACAGTTGTTTATCTTGAACTTTTAAAAATATGCCTTATTAAGTGGAGCCGTGCTGTCCAAAACTGCATAATGAATATATTGTCGGGTTATAGATCTAGCACAAATCCATAATTCATTCTAATAATTGATTGGTTCAGTTACATTTGCATAGGATGATTGTGGCCTTATTGTGACAGGCCTATACTTCCAAATAGGCCTGTCACAATAAATACTATATCGGCTTATTGTCCAATATATGTTAGATGGAACAATCATTTTTGGGGTGAATATTTATCGTGTTTACTTTTTCTTAGTACTAGTTGGAAAATGTTTGTTATTTTTTCCTGTTCTACGATTAGATTTGAGCTGTGGAGGGTTGAATAAATAACTTCTATGTCTCATTTTATATATAAACTAACTACAAAAGTGTTTCATTCTGCTATTTTTGTATTGTATATAACCATATTGTACATTTAGAATAGTTTTTGGGGGATAATAATTCTACTTTAGGGTTATTTTGTCAGTGGCATATATTAGTTTGAATATTATCGTTTATAGTCTATATTTTCTTTAGAAATATGTCTTACTTCAAAATTTGTTATCATGACAGGCCTACTTCCAAACCAAAATCCCAGGTGGAGATATTAGTATTAAAGGCCCTGCTGGAGTGGGGCAGTTCTCTTATATTGATCTTATACCTATGTTCCTTGTTTAAAATGCACGTGATCTACTTATAACATTGAACTGTGCTCAGTAATGTTGCAATGCCGTCAAAAGACAAGTAATTTCAGTTTCTCCTTTGCTCAACAAACTACAAAGGGCAGGAGTCAGCACTGTCACGATGTTGGCGGCAAAACACATTTTGACCTTTAAAAATGCCATTGGCTTTTTTAAATAGGCTCATCTATTTTAGTGACCAGATAAACATTGCAGACGAGTTAAATGGGAAAGTAAAATGACTACAAAAGTTCACATGGGTTTATTTTTGGTCTGCATGTGAAGCCTAGGAAGTTGTGGATGGAAACTTCGATAGGACTAGCTATTTTTGCTTCGATTTAGAAAGTGGCATTTTGACATTATAAAAGACTCTAGAGACTTCACCTCTGAGCCTCTAAACTACATCTGCGATATTTGGGTTTTATTGCTTTTTATAGACAAGCTCCCATTGGCTCATTCTTTCCACACACAAAGATATAGGTCACATATCTGTACTTAATCTGGGAGACATTTCCAATCTGTTACAGGAGTCTTATCAGAAAAAGCAGGCTGTTGTTGGATGCTGAACGCACTAGTCTATTGAGGCGCAGTCAGACATGGGCTTGGGATGGACAGCGTATTGATTGACACATTTGGGAGTTTTGGCCCGGCAGCTGTGATCCGTTATCCAAGGTAGGCATGCATCAGGTCACTGTGGGGGAGGGAGAGGTGATGGATGGTACAAAGGGAGACAAATAAAAGAGGAAAATACAACACATTGGTATAGAATGGTGATAATGGCAAGTGTATGAAAGACTGACAGGTGGAGAAAGGACCGTGACTATATACGGTTGATGTTATCACTCCAATCATTCATCTGTTCATGGTATAACATTACTGTGGGAAGCAGGCATCTTTATTTCAATTCTAAAGCAAACCTCATCAGATGAAGAGCAGTAGTTTGGTCTAATAAAACAAATAATAAATAATAAAACTTTTTGACAATTATTCATTTTTGAAACTTAAGGAAACACAGTATTTTCCAGTATTATGTTAAAAGATTATATAATTAAGGCTAAGATCTGGTAAAGTGTGAAAAGGAAGTGAGATGGTGCATGAACAAGATCATACCGCAAGATCAAGATTGTGCACATGTTGAAACTAGTGTTGTGACATTTTTTTTCATGTGTGGCTTGGACAAAAAATATTAAGAGATGGTGAGTTACATCTCTTGAGAAGCTATAGTTCCAAAAAAGCAGTGCTACAATGATGCCAAAAAAAAATAAAAATAAAAATAAAAATTACACCCCATGATTTATTAGAAATAATGTCAAAAACCTTGTCTTGTTGCAGTCTGTGGAACCAACCTTGTGTCTTTTCATGTTTTGTCGTCCCATCACTATCCTGCACAGTGTATATGAAATGAGGATTTGTTGAGCATGTTGGTTAATAATATTAATAATATTACTAGTATAGCAAAATGACTAAGGATTTCCTCACACGTACCTGGTTTTGGTCCTGGTTTGAACACGGTTTAGTCCTGTTCTGGTCCTTCTTTAGTCCTGAGCTCATCCAAGGTTAGTTTTGGGTTTAGTCCTGGTTTAGTCCCAATTATAATGCAGTGAATGTGCAAATGTGAACGCAGTCTTGGTTTAGTCCTGGTCTGGTTTCTGGGTTTAGTCCCAGTTGAGTCTCAATTTTGATGAGATGTCTAAATTACGGCCTTTGTACCATTTATTTCATTTGAACATCCATCCCCTCCCTCTCCTTTCCTTTTTAGTCATTTGATCTTTCACTTACATTGGCCAATTTACCTCATTTTATCACAGTACTTTTCTGATAGAATTGTATTGCTAATGCCTGGGTTGCCCATATGTTCTTGTTTTCCCCATAAATAGAAAAGCAGGGTCTCATCTGGTTGCCCTGACCACATAAACGCCTTTTAATCCCCCTCTGTTATGTTAGTGACTGAAAGCCATAACTCTTTTGGTAATTGGTCCTAATGGAAAGGCGGCAGTGAACTAGTATCACCGCATCTGGTCTGAGAGAACAGCCCATCTCTGCTGCGTCAACCATGAAAACCTCACCCATGTTATCAGCCCCACGTCTCATATGATTAGAGGGGTGTGACTTAGCATATTAATACATGCTTCCCTTTGCATTATGTATGAGGTTCAATTGAATGGTAGTTATCTCAATCTAGGCCTGTGATATGCAAATAAACACAGGGGGATGTTGCGTTCTCTGTCCCTTGTGGAGGCTTCGGTATCTTTATGTCTAGCCATTTCTCCTCATTATTCAGTCATTAATGCTGATCCCTTCCTGTGATTATATTTTTGTATCTGGGTTAAGTCAAATCGAGATCAGTGGGTTGGCGTGGGCTGGGATCAGATAAAAGGAAGAGCTAAATGTCAAGACATACCTCTATGGTAAAGCGGATACGTATTTTTGGCAAGTTGATTATTAGAATCTATAAAAGGCATTAGAAGTGGGGGATATATTGAGAAATGGATAATATAGCAATTGCTGTTTTTGGGCTTACAATATATATTTCATATTTATAAATGGCTGCAAGAAATGCTGTGTAATCTTCCATAGAAGGTTTTAATTTCTGCACTTCTGCACTGAATAAATAGGTAGCATGTTTGTAAATTACTAATACATAGGGGGAACTAAAGTAAACCATTTTAACATTCACTGTGAAGTAGGCCTGGTAGTAACTGGAACAATATTTTTTGGGGCTCAATATTTATCGAGTGTACAATTTCTTTGCAATACTAGGGAGATTTTTGCTGTTTTTGATGTAAAACGATGAGATTTGAGCTGTAGAGGGTTGAATAAATAACTTCTAGGGCTAATTATTGGTTCACTTTTTTGTTCATTTGTTGCAGCTCAGGTCTTTTAATGATACTGTATATTTAAAAATAGGTTCACTGGGATTATCCTGCTTTGTGACAGTGGCATAAAGTAGTTTCAATATCATCGTTTATCTTAATATTTCTCTGCAGCAATATATCATGCTTCCTTTTTTTTAATGTGACAGGCCTATTATGAAGTGTGTACAAGTTCAAAAAATCATTAGGGGACAAAAACTTAGCATTTAATTACATCAGGGCCACCTTTCATTGAGATGTAATAAAACCGGGAATTTCTCCTCTGGCTCGGAGTCAAGATGGCCACAGCTGAATGAGAAATGTGCCCACTGTCCATGTCTTTATGTAGTGTCTAGAAGCACTTACTTTGCTGTAGAAGTTTAAATTGTCTTTTAAACCTGCACTTGTTAACTTTCCTGAAAGGAGTCAGCCATCTGCTTCTGGAAATGTTATTGCTATGCCGGGAATATACCGCAGTATGGCATTAAACTCTGTCATGCACTCATACTGTGATACATTCCAGGCAAAGCGATAACATCTCCATGGAGAGGAACAGATGGCAGGCCCTCAAAGAAAAATTACACAGTGGACCTTTAAGTTCAATGGTAAATAAAAAACTACTCCCTTTAGCCTGTGACCTAGACTCTCCTCCCACTCGCACCTTACTTCCTACTGCCCCGCCCCTCTGCTGCTGTCCTTGATACAGACCAACCTACCAAATATTATTATTGTAAATATTGAAACTGACCGTGAATCTGAAGGGCAGTCTCCTCCCTCTGCCTCACTTTCAGTCACTGTGTGCCTCCTGTTACCTGGCGACTCTGGGTTTCTAGGGAACCGGTTTGTACAGTGTTGAGTCAAGTACTTCAGCGCTTGATAGGTAAACATAGAGGATCATATATGGGCTTGACAATCAGACGATGAAAAGTCTCTCGCTGTTGGATTTCTATGACGATCGATCACATATGGATAAAAACGGGGTGAGGTGGAGGAGGTGGAAAGCCCAGCCGATTTGGAGGCCGGTGTCCACAGGTAATGAACACAAGGAAGGAAGGAAGGAATGCTGTTTTGGCTGTAGTTAATAATACGTTCAAATATATGTACATAACAGGAAGTACAGTTTTAGACTGAAAAAAATGTTTCACAAACTGCTAGATGTTGGTAGTTAATGTTATTCCAAAAAAAAGAAAATGATGCGACTTGAAGGAACAAAATGAAATCACAATTGAAAGATTGATTTAACAATGCCACATAGTGTTTTCTTGTGAAGTGGTGTGTTTGGCAAAAAATGTTCAAATCTAGTGTGGAACTGGTAGGTCTAGATTCAGTTCATACCTAGCCGCGTTCGTAGTATTTGGTTTCCTTTGTACTATTGTTAGCATGTCATTCAGAATTACAGTAAGTTGCTTGTAGGAGAGATGGGGAAAGTCTAGACTCTCCTTAGTACCACATTACAGTAACTGTTTTGAAGATATGCAAATGTGGATTTTTTTTTTTTATACAAACTGTCCTTTCCTTATGGATTGCAAAAAATATTGTGAAAATGACAAATTTTAGATCAAGAAATGTCTGTATCTATATCAGCGTCACCAGAATGAGTTTTATTCATTCCAGGGAGACATTATTTTTGTTACAGACATGTAGCCGACCAACTGAAGTTATTATCAAAAACAGTTATCAAAAATAAAGTTACTAAAGTTACTAAAATTCAATTTCAGTATCACAGTAAAAATAAAACATATAAATGTGTCTTAAAAAACAGCTAAACCCCCAGTAACTAAAGCCTTTTTTCTTTACCAGATACTTTTTACAGAAATCATTTTGTGGAGAAATATAGGCCTGTCACGATTAGGCACGGGACGATATTGAAATTTGGTGTCATGATTATCCTGGCTGAAGTAATGGCAATTCATGATGTCGCTAACAGTTTAAAAAGGTTATGATTTTAATATTATGAGTCAGTTCCATATTTAAACAACTGTGGGCGTGAAAACAAAAATGAACTAGAAGAGATCATCATGGAGACGTAGCTTTTTTCTGCACATTCTGATGATATATTGACGATTATCTTTGTTGGCGATTAGCACGATTGTATAAACTGTCCCACAAATGTTTATTGTTTACCTTTTTTGTCATGATAAACAATATTATTGTTAATTGTCCCATCCCTAGTCACGATAACGCATTTTGAAGTACGACATATTGCTACAAATATATACTGCGATAAGCGATAATATTTAAACTACTTTATGCCACTGATGCAATAACAATAATGCAAGATAATACTTTTTAAACAGACGGTATCATTAAAAGCCATGAGCTGCAACAAATAAATAACAGACTGAACCAATAATTAACCACAGAAGTCACTTATTTAACCCTTTACAGCTCAAATGTTATTGCATTACAACAAAAAAATACCCCAAATCTCAGCATTTTTACAAAGAAAATGTACACACGATAAATATTGAGCCCCAAAATGTAATGTTCCAGCTTTCATATATTGAACGATAAGTTGATATGGTAATTATTGTGACAGGCCTAGAGAAATAGTCATTTTACCTTTGTCTGTTGTCCTGTAATAGCAGCCTGTTGTTTTATATTGTGATCAGACAGGGATGTTCGAGCGAGTTAGAGACACAGTAACACTGCTGTTCTCATCGCCAACCTGTGTAAATGCCGTAAGTCAGGAAAAGGTAATATTTCATGTCTGCAGCGCCTGTGTGTTTGGCAGTGACTGTAAACACAGACAAAGCTTCTGTCAACAGCCTGCAGATTGTGGCAGGAGATAGACAACATGTTTGTAGAACTCAAATGGCCTGAGCTGTGATAAATGCTTTGGTTAAATTGGTGCATTTATTTATACTGGGATTGGTGCATTTATATAAACTGTTGCCAGTTTTAGTCATTTGAAAGAGGCTATTAAAATAAACTGTGTAGCAGAGGTGAGAGTGCTTTTGGACATGTCTGATTTTAATGGGAAGATAGTGATAGAAAATCAGCTTTTTGACAACACAGGTTTGAAGACAGATACAAATTTGATAAGAGAGAACACAAAAAATGTTGACCCTATATAAATATATTGCTTTGTTCCATTTTCATTTTGAGTGAAGAACATGAGTCTTTTGTGTTTTATACTTATACTTAAAGTGTTTTATACTTAAAAGAACAGTTGTTGTCATTGTCTTATTCCAGTAAAAGAAGAGGAGCGAGATCAAAAACAGAAAAGAAAGATGAGGAAGTTTAGGGCTGTACCAGACTGTTATTCCTCTCCAATCATTCCAAATATTTGGTCACATGATCAAGGTCCACATCTGACTCAGTGGGGTGCCTTGAAGTGCATAGTGTGTGCCATAAGCAGCTTACTCGTGTCAGGCCTTCAGCAGTGGTCTCAAACGGCACAGTGGTCCTATGTTTAAGTGTGTGGGAGAACAGGAGGGATCCAGATGGTGGGAGGAGAAGGCTTTCCTCTAATCCCTGTGCCAGGACGCTGGGGCTGCATGCATCTTATACACCACAGTCATTTACACTGTACCTCCCATAGCCCACTGTAAAACTACTCAGCTCTGCTTGGTCATATACATTGCCTGTGTAAAGCTAAGAATGCATTTTCCCCCAAAAAAAATCCTTCTGAGTTTTAGAAATGCATTATGGCCTCCTGAAACTCAACCCAATTTCATCATCATTTTATCACTGTCTCCTCTGATATAACTCCTGTGTAGTTTTTTTCCACAGCTGTACTATTTCGCCTTTAATCTTTTATGTGCATTTTAAACCTGTTTGTTGAGAGTCTGTGAGCTCTCCCTGCAGACGATGCCCAGCAAATCAGACGCGCTAATTAAACACCCTCTATCTCTAAGGGGCACTTTAGTTCTTTTCATTCTCAGAGCAAACACGGCTCTACTCTGGGCCGAATGCGGCTGCGAAGAAATGCCTCCACGTGAACATTTTCACACCAAGCAGTGGATCTTTTATATTTTTATGCTTTAACTTTAATTTCTTTGGCTCAAAGCAGTGACTGGAATTTGTCTGAGTTTACTTTTATTGGTGTGCTTACTGGCTTACCAATGAAATGTGCTTGTGTTGTATTTGCAGATAAAAAGGGCGACCAAAGCTGTTTCCAGAATAACAGCGCTGAAGAGGCTTGTGTGGCTGTGAAAATTGAACACTCCAGAGGTGAGGCGGCAACTGTTCCACACACTGGTATCAGACCACCTTATAGCTGTATATAAGTGGGACTGGCTCATGTAGAACTGCTGTTAGTGTAGTTTTCTAATGCAATTTTAGATAAGTCAGTCTGTTCCACTGCTTGGATAAAACGTTATTCTATTAGTTGTATAGCATTTCATTGGAGTTTTTAGAAATGTTATGAAATCTACCATAAATGAATGGTTTATATGGTATAATTATTTTACATAACATTACTTCTGATTTGTTTAAAGCTAGATAGGCTTACCAGCTAATGACTTATATTACCAGTCCTAAGCCCAAAAGTCCAAAACTATTGGTTATGGCTTAAAGGTCCTATATTATGCAACACTGACTCTAGTGAGCTTTAAGCCATGTTAGAATGTTATTACTTCATCAAAGACGTAACTGGAGTTGTGTTTTGTTTCATTCACACATGTCTGAGTAATCCTTTATTATTAGTCTGTCTACTTCTCTAAAGCTCAAAATGCTCTTCTTCACCTTGTGATGTCATGTAGCAGTAGTTTTCAAGTTAACAGCTACTTTTTACCTTTAGTTCAGTAGAGATTGGCAATTCCAGGGCTGAAATTATGCAAATGATTCTAGTGAAGGTGTATGGAGTTTAAAAACACCAGTGGAGCATTCCTGTATTACCACATGACATCACAAGGTGGAACAGTGTGAATGTCTTTAGTTTTAGAGAAGAACTCAGCCTAAATATGCAGAGTTTGTGTGTTTAACATGTGTGAATGAAACAAAACACAACTCCAGGTATGTTTTTGACGAGGAAACAGCATTATAACATAGATCAGGCCTTTAACAGTGCTAATCATGTTCTGTTAAACTGTCAATAATATAATGTAAAAGACTATTGTATTCTATTTGATTTCTACAATGCTACTCTAAAGAAACAATTCACACAGCCAGGTCCTAGGTCATTACTCTTAACTTACCTGAAAATATGTCTTAACATCTCATTAATAAGCCTGATTACAAGATTCAGTTTGCACATTTTTGTAAAGGAAAAGAGAATAGCCAAGGTTGTATGGGACAGTTAGAAGTGTGCACCTTACGATTTGCCGACTCTGAAGAAGCGGCTCTATTTTTATCCCACCTTTGTGCGTGTCACAGTGATGAATGACCGGCCCCCACTGGATCTCACTCTCTGCTTCTATTCCTGACTTTTTTCTCATTTTCCTCTTCACTTTATGTCTACACTCTCATTTGTTCCTAAAATAAATCTGTATTTGTATCTGCACCCCCGCTCATATTTTAATACTTTTTATCTTGCCTGTTAATTGAAAAATGCTAAATGCTAAATGCTAAATGAATGTCTTGGTTGAGGTTCAAGTATTGCACAAAACGTGAAATGTTTACGTGTAAAATTAACCACAAAAGTGCAAAACTATTACTTTAAACTTTGAAACATTACACTAGATGTTTCTGTCCATTTTTTGACCTGATATACTGATATTCATCTCCAGAACAACAATTGCAATACTATTTTTCAATTAATCTGTACATTGTGATCACATACAGCACGTGCGTGTTTCTCATAGTTAGCAGTAGGTCTGTCATGATAACAAATTTTGAAGTGCGGTACATTGTAAATATAGACAATAAACGATAATATTGAAACTAAACCATAAAGCAAATTATCCCCAAAAAAAGTCTTCTAAATGTAAAATATTGTTAAAAATTATGAACTGCACTAAAAACATAACAGAATGCAACACTCAAGTAGTTATCTTGCATCTATGAGTCATAGAAGTTCATAATTCAACCTTCTACAGCTCAAATCTCATTGTGATACAGAAAATTAACCAAATATTTCCCACTAGTGCAAAGAAAAAGTATTCAAGATAAATACTGACCCCCCAAAATTATTGTTCCATCTGTTATGTATTGAACGATAAGTCGATATAGTATTTCTCGTGACAGGCCTAGTTAGCAGTAGAATGGAGTCTTAATCCATAGCTGGGTTGGGATTAGAGGATGAACCGGGTTAATCTGAAAAAGTCTGTGTTGTTTAAGAGAAAGTGCTAATGCTATGCTAGTGTTACTGTATTACGACATACAGATGTTCTGTTGATGTGAGACTTCAGGCAGAATGTTATTGTCTTGGGTATGCAATGTCTGGGGGACATTTGACACGGGGCTTTGTTGGAAATTGGAATCTTATGTGAATTGCTTATCTGATGTTGAATTTACCTCATATATTGGATAAAACAATTCACTTCGTGTTAACGGTTTCTACATAATCCTCTTTGATGACACTAGTACAAAATGTGGATGTCACAATAGCACATTTTAGTGTTACAGTTTTTGTGAGAAGAAACCATAGACTGTATATATAAATGGACACAGCTAACTTTCTAGCCGCCACGTTCCAAATGGGAAGTGAGCGTGAGTGCGCTTCCAGCTCCATCGACTCTGGATCCAATTCACTTTCTATTGAAAAACTGTTGCCCCTCTCTCCTTAACTGTTGCTGTCAGGCTCTTCATTTTGGTCTTAAAATATTTGTATTAATCTGCGCTACATGATCCTAGTGTTTTTTATTTGGCTATTTTGTCCGTAAATCAAGAAATGAACATTATTAAACAGACCAATGAGGCACCTTCTTTCCCTGAAGTCGTTCCGCTACAGGTTTGACAGGTTTGACTGACACCATTGCTAAACGCCTGCCCCCCGCTAAACCAGTGGTGCGGGCAGGAACCTACCTTACCTTCAACAGCCTTGCTCTGGATTGGCTGTTCGGTTGGTATGATACTCGCAGTCGGAATTCCAATATGGAACTCGGCTCCAAATTTGGCCCTATAACCGCTAGCCTCGATGAGCTTCATTTGACTGGAGCCGAACGCTATGGGTGACGTCACACTCCCTTAGTCCACTTCGATTATACAGTCTATGGAAGAAACGTTATTATAATTATTCACAATAATTAACACCATGATCAACAACAGTGAAATCATTAATTGTCTTTCATTCACTGTGGAACAGATCACATTTCCTCTAATATGTGAGCAGCTTTTTGAAATCAAACTTTCTGATTGACAGAGTAAAGTTAACGCTGACATGCCAGATTTTCACACCGTAAAATGAGGGAAGTAGGTATTTCAGTCTATTTCAAACTTGTTCCCAGTTCTCACAAACCTTTTGACGCACACTAGTACTGACATGGTGTTTGGCCAACG
Organism: Periophthalmodon schlosseri; assembly: GCA_000787095.1. NCBI lineage: Eukaryota > Metazoa > Chordata > Actinopteri > Gobiiformes > Gobiidae > Periophthalmodon > Periophthalmodon schlosseri. Next base: position 100,064 of record KN480469.1, read on the forward strand.
TTTTCAGACAGAAAAGCTGTTGTCCCAAAGTACTTTACATTTAGGTTCACGTTTTTTGATAAATAGAAAAAGAAAGATTGAAGTGCAATATTTATGCTACCACCAGTATCTGACCAGAACTGAAGAAGCAACTTGGATGAGCAGCAAAATGTCTTCACTCCTACAACATTTTGTCCAGTTGACAGATTTAACTTTGGCTTCTATTATGGATCAGACCTGGATGACTGAGGGATTACGCAGACTTCCGAAATTTGAATTAAAAGATTACATCTCCTCGCGACTGTAGTGTAACATGAGTAATTACAATTATCAGTTAACCAAACAAACTTGGCATCCAGCACAGAATTTAATTAAAATACAATTCTACTGTGAGAGTCACGTGTTAATCTAGACAACTATTTCTTTGCATTTGGTTTTCGTCATAATTCCGTGATTGACTTCCTGTCTCTAAAATGGAAACCACCACTTGGCATCTCCAAAACAAGCCACATTACAGTAATTGAAACTGAGGTAAACTCCTTCTTGCTAACTATGCAGGTATTTAGTGACTGGAATTTGACTGGTCTGACTGGTTTGTTTAAAGTACCTATCATTCCTATGGAGCGTTGCCTTGAGGTATTTGGCAGTCCTCCCACATTCTGCAAGACATGCGGCACAACACTGCTCGCAACTTTCTCATGCATATAAAGTAGAAACTCAGTAGAGAGACGTAATTATAACCACCTAAATATAAATGTGGCTTCCTGTCAAACCATGTGATCATCGATGTATAATTCATAATTCAACGCAAATCGAGGAACTCACACACCCAGCTCCTGAGCATGGACAAGCCCCAGTTCCTTGAGCAAGCTTCTACAAAAGGTACAGTTTGTTGATTTTAGAGGTTAACGTTTTAGATTCATCGGACTGTAGTCGACTAAAGACACGCCCTATGCATTGATTAATCAACTGAAAGAAGGAGATAGTAGCACTGGTAAAGATTTCAAAATGATGTGAGGGCTGCATCTAGTGAGTATTTTATTCAGTCAGTGATAATTGTTTCAATTAGTGGAAAAGTCAAACAGTTATTTTGAACAGATTTTTAACCAAATAAAGGTTGAATAAGGGGAATAAAGGCTTCTAGTTAGAAAATATTTACAAATAAAGTGTCTTTTTGACATTTTGATATTATAATGTGTTATTAATATATGTTTGTTCTGTTAAAGGGTGTTTTTTTTTTAAATTATATTTGCAATAAAGATAAGGTTTCTTGCACAAGATACGGTTCAAAAAGCAGAAGGAATCTTGCTTCATCTTGACAAACCTAATAGTATTTTACAGCACAGTCAGTTATTAACTTGAGAATGTGGCAACTCAAAATATTTAAACGTATTTATTTATTTATATATATAGAAAGAAGAAAAAAAGAGAAAAAAAGGTAGAAAATAACACTCAAGCATAGTGATGTGGGTTGTCAGCTCAAAGTAACAAAATTGCATATGTTGGATTTGGCTTTTTTATGGATACACTTGTGGTTGTGGTTACATGGATCAGAGAAGTTCTATGGCAGGCACTTAAATTGTGTGTTTCTGTGTGTGTGTGTGTGTGTGTGTGTGTGTGTGTGTAAGTGTGTGAGAGAGAGAGAGAGAGGGGGGGGGGGGGCCTATCTCTGAGCCTGTCGTGTGTGAGAGAGAGAGAGAGAGAGAGAGGGGGGCGGGGCCTATCTCTGAGCCTGTCCCTCGCTGCTGTGGCTCAGCTGAGTCACTACATGCTGTTGCTTGTCTGGGATAATCGCATGGGACCTCGGTACAAACGCTCTATTGGATTCACAGCCAAACATGCCCCCTGCCTAAGGATGCTTTACTAGTTTACTACATATTGTAAGCACATGGTGAGTGGGTGACTTTATAAAGACAGCCAAATAGTTAAGATGTGTTTTGTAATACTTTGTTAATATAGTTTTGGTCATGCCTGTATTTACGCTTGATTGTTTGGACGATAATGGTTTTGTTTTCTGGAAATTGTGTTGTGTATTCGATTTTTAAAAGGCTGCTTTCATTAGAAATACTTTGTGGTGCAAGGAAATAGATAATAATTTTGCACATTTGGAGTTAAAAAAGCTCCAGCCACTAGGTGTCAGCAGGGATGTATTCATGTATTATATATAAGGCAAGATTTGTCTGGCTTGATTTTAAGAAAATGTACTTAACTGGAGCGATGCCCCGGTTGCGTAGTCAGTTGTGTGTGATACAACTGAGGTGGCATACTGTGTTACCATCTAAAATTCAAGATCTTGGCTATGTTATAACTTCTCTTTTGCAAGGTGTGACAGTGGTAGAACTTGGTCGTTTGAGTTGTAAACACAGGATTAAAATGAAAGTAAATTATTGCTGTTTAAACTAAGAAAACTACTTTAAACACACCAAAACCTGTCACGCTGCATGAAGAAAACAAAGCGTATCTCGTAACACAACAGGGTGGGGACACACGTTGCTTGCTTACAGGTGTGTCTTGGAGTGTTTTCTCACCCGTAGAGCTTGCAAAATCATTTAGTGCACACATGTTCGTCAGACATGTTGGGGACAGGTGTGGGTGGGGCTTAGGGTCAGGTAACGCGACCCTGAGGCAGGTGGTGGGGTGAAGTGGAGGTAGTGTAGAATACATGCGGTCGTGACTCTCTCGGGAGAATTAAAGCTGCTCTAGTTGTGTCGTACCGGTCGGCAGAAGGGGATTAGCAGCTTGTCACACCTGTGCTTCTGCAGGTGTGCGCTGGAGTTATTCTAAAGGGGAAAATGCTATTTATTTTTTCAGTAGTGTTAGAGTTTGGTTAAGATTGCATCCATTGGCACGGAAATCGATCAACCTCAACTTTTGCAAAAGATCTATGTGGGATTGCTCTAGATCGGTCACAATAATTACGTGACTTTTCTACTAGTGAGGACAGATACACAGATACAAACTAACTACTAAAGTGTTTCATTCTGCTTTTTATTTATTGCAGTTTGTGTTGGTTAACTATATTTTACATTTGGAATAGTTTTCCGGGGGATAATAGTACTTTAGGGTTATGTGTCAGTGACATAATTTAGTTTCAGTCTATATTTTCTTAAGCAATATATATAAAATTTGTTACTGTGACAGGCCTAGATGGCTCATATTACTGTTTAAACTAGACAGATTAAATATTACAAATTGCCCGTGGTTGTAAAGTAGTTGATGTTCATGAGACGGCTTGTGAATTGCTCAGTCATTCAATGAGGTAGATTCATAACAAGAGCATATGCAAGCTATGTATCCTTAAACTTTCAAAAAAAAAAAGGATTTGAATGTTTATTTGAATTTTATACCTGTCATGATCCTCACAAATTGCACTTTTAAAACACTTTTTTCAATCAAATTAATAATGTGTCTTTTAAAAAAAATGTTTTATTTTCATAGCAACCATCCAGCTGTTGTTTTGACCCGGACAGACATGTTGACAATAGTAGAAAACAGTGGCCTTGACAAGCTTCCTGCAAAAACACCCAGTGAGTCTATCAGGCTCAAATCCGTTACAGTTACAACGTGCATCAAGGCATTTCCTCTTAATACTACAGTGTTACCATCCAGAACACTGCTGCTCAGGTCCTGGCTAGAACCAGGCAGTACGAGCACACGAGTCCTGTGCTCAGGTCTCTGCACTGGCTCCTGTGGCTCAGAGAAAAGACTTTAAAGCAGATCTGCTTGTGTAAAAGTCTCTCCATGGCCCAGCACCAAAGTACATCTCCCACATGTTAGTGCCACATGAACCATCTCACACTCTGAGGACTTCAGGGACCGGCCTCCTGCTGGTGCCCAGAGTCAGGACTAAACATGCGGAATCAGAGTTTCAGTTTTATGCAACTAAAACCTGGAACAGTCTTCCTGAAGATGTGAGACAGGCCTCTACTTTGACAATGTTTAAATCCAGGCTCAAAACAGTTCTGTTTATCTGTGCATATGACTGAGAGGTTTTTATTGTGCATTCTTCTCTTTTAATGTTCATTTTATGATGATTATTTATGATTATTTATGTTTTGATTTGTTGTATTGTGATTTTAATGTCTTTCTTATTCTGTAAAGCACTTTGAATTACTTTGTGTACAAATAGTGCTATACAAATAAACTTGCCCTGCCTTGCCTTAACAAACCTGAAAATGTACAGATTTTTACACAAAGCTGAAGACCAAATTGAATGGAAAAAGCTTGTTTACTCACTGACATCTTCCCTGAATCTCCAAATTGACTTAAGTAGATGCAGGTGGGCAGGTTTAAGAAATGATGTCGTTGCCATAGTAACACATTATCATTTTATGTAATTGGAGGAAGGTTAGTTTTGACTTTAAACTTCCTTATTCATTGACGTCACACTTTCAGTTCACACTTATACCACACATGATCATTTCTAGACACTGCACTATGCTCTAGTTGTGTTTTTGGTTTAAACAAGCCTCAGATGTGAGCCCTGCACACATGGAGGATGCAGACAAAAGCGCTGGTGCAGTGGTGGTGGCTGGCTCCTAATTGAGTCAATACAACTGTGCACTCTGTCACTTTTTCAAAGCGTTTTAATGAGCACATGCCAGAAACAGTTCTCTAAAGTAGAGGAAGTGGAGGTCAACTTTCTGTAACAACTATGTCATAAGGATTTTATTCCGACATCTGATATACAACTGATCTGAACTAGTTTTGAATCCAGTGTGAAACCAGTCTTTACACATATTTTCTTTTTGTTGAAGGAATGTTGATGTGCAAAAAGTATAATATTGAAAACAAAGATGGCTGAAATTGTTCAAGTCAAGCATCAGCCTCATACAAGTTGCCAACTGATTGTCACTACTTTGATGTGGTCCTATTGCGTATGGACTGCTTACATATATCTTACAAGACTTGATGTGTGAGTAAGATTGCAATGCTTTTTCTTACTAACGTCAAAAATATTAAGCGAAGGTTTGCAGCCTGTGTTCTACTGAACTACAATTACCTTATGTGAAAGCCCAGAACCTCCAGAATTCACTGAGCTGCTGATGGCGCACTAGCACTAGCACTGATTAATGATTGGCTACAGGTGCAGGGGTTTTCACCACCACCTCATAACTGAAACAAAAAATTATCAATACCCTCACTTTAACTTTGTGCACATGCAATATTAATAGTATCCAATGATTTCACCTGCGCAGTGACACTTACAAACACATATGAGTTTGACAGTTAGACAGCGGAGGAGCAGATCCAGGCTGTGTGTAGTAGACCCCTGCATCTATAATATAATGCTTCAGGCAACACTCTGGGCCATACACTGCCTTTACCATATAGCACATACAACACACCATCTCTTAATGTGGTCCTTAATGTGGCCCAAAGCGTACCCAAGCACATAATCTAGGAAAATTCCTGAGGCTACACATTTAATTGATTGGTAATTTGGGATTCCATGTTTAGCAAGTGTACGCACCCAAATGCAGCGTGGGAGCCCTACCAGTCAGACAGTCACACAATGTTGTCTTTAATTACGGCCACTGCAGTAAAAATAGAGCCGTGATCTTATGATTCTGTGGTATTTTTCTGTTTCTCGTCCAGCGCTGGGTAAGATAAAGATCAGTTTGGGGGGAAAGAGTTGTACCCCAAACAAGCAATTTGGAACCCAGTCAGAAACCAATTTAAACATAATGGATGGGCACAGCGCACGCTATATGTTTTAACTTTAGGGTAGGATGTGTATAATTCGTATGTGTTGGTATGGCGGTGATGTAGTAAGTACACGAAAAAAAGCGAAACATTGGGAAGTTATTGTACAATGTAAATGGTCATGAGGTCTTTATTTTTGAATGGGTTGAAAATAGAGTTTGATTTCTTTGATGAGTGACTATGACTATGAAGTTACGTATCTTAAAAGTTTGTGTGGTTGAGGTAACAAATGTGTCTTGGATCTGGTTCTTGGATCTACAGAGCAGTAGTTGTAGATTATGGCTGCAACTAATGAGCGTTTTAGTTGAGTAGACAAGCCATTATTTCTACTGCGCATTAATTTTTGATGAAATATGATGACTGAAGGCTTCTACACGGAAAATATTTACAAATGTAGTGTAATATTGAGGAAGTGATTCTTCTTCTTAATTTTGCTATTTTGGTTTAATAATAGCGCTGTCTTTTTGCATGTGTTTTAGAGTGACTATGACTACACCAGTGCTTATTTTAACAGTCAACTTTACAGTGTAGTGTAGGGGCGAGTTTGTTCCTGGCTGCTACGCTCAATTAGCAATACCAGCCCTGTTTATGTTAGCAGTAGGGGGCAGAAGGCAGTTTTACACATAGTTCCTCTTGTTTAAGCCAACTGCTACTAAAGTGACCACCATACATGGAAAGTAAGAGTCTTAAAGCATTGAAAGTAATGAGGCTGTTCCCGGGTTGCAGCGAGCATCCTTATTTGGGCATTTTCCTTATAGACTGCTGCTGTTAGTATGTAGGGTCAAAGAGTAGTGTATGTGGGCTACTGTAAACACTACCACTGAAGCATAAGCATTAATCTAGCCTGCTGTGGTCTACTCACAGTGCTGTACCATCTGTCTCCAAGTGGAATATAAAGCGTCTGGATACACTCATCGTTTGGATCATTAGTTGGATAATCACCTGAACTGTCTGACACCCGCAGCTATCTCGAAAGCTGCTGAGGACTGCACTGTCTTTGCTAATCAATGTGGTTAAGTATTATCGATAACTGTAGCAATAAATGTTATCTTTTTTTGAATACATTATAAATAAAACATATATTTTGTATGTTGGTGGTCTGTGTATTGATTGAGAAACAAAATTGAAACTGGGATGTGGATTTGCATTAGCAGTTACTATGTAGGCCTTAGTTAATTGATCCAAATGGTCATGTTCCATCTTCCATTGGTCACTAAGTAGTGAAGCTGCGGTATAAATGTTTTCTTTGTAATAATACAATTTAGCTTGAGGATCCAAATAAATGAACAATAAAACGTATTTTAGTTATCAGACTGATAAATTATATTCTTTTTCTGTTCCCAGCTTTAGGCAGCAGCCCTTCCCCTGAGACCAACAGCTCCCCCAGTGTTCAGGAGTGTCTAAGTCGAGTCAGTGGTGGGGGTAACAGGAAGAACAGGACAGGCCCCAATGGAAAAGGATCAGGGGGCAGGCCTCGTCTCGACTCCAAACCCAAAGGTACAGTATAGTATATATGTGCGGTATACAGTGCATTATAGAGCTGAGTGTGTGGTGCAAACATGAAGTAAACAAACATGTCTCATTATGACGACTGAAGGCTGTGTGTCACTGCTGCAGACTGTGGTTCAGGGAGAAAGTATTGACTCTCTGCATGACTCTGTGTCAGGATCAGTTCACCTCTGAACAAGATATAGTAACCATGGCAACCCTCTCCAAAAAAAAGGAACTTACTTACATGAAAGAGCTATACTGACCGTGACCCTTGTACTTCTCTTAATAAAGCCTAGCAATTATTAACCACACAAACACAATGGGCTTATGAACCACTGTCAATGGAAAAATCAATGTTGTTAATCCTCCATTCACAGGAATCTATTTTTTGTCCCATCTGAGCCACAAAAACCTTTTTTGATTTAGTCAATGGTCCAATCACATTGATAGATGGCTTTACTTTGCAGTGATATTTGCACTTTTGTAGCAGAAACACATTTCAGTTTCTATGTTTGCAAAATCAGCAATCAAAACTAATATAATATGATGCAATATAATATAATAAAATGTACATTTTGGTCCTGTGTTTAGATGTTTACTCTGGTCTACACTGCCCCCTTCAGCAACAACAAACAACAACACTTAATTTCTCAAAAAGAAGAAAATGGCACAGAGTTATTTCTGAATACACAATTATTCATTACTCTATTTTTGTTCTTTTTAGTGCCTCCAAAACCTCCTCACCTGCAGAGCCCGGTGACCGCCCCGCCCTGTCCGCTCAGCCATATCGAGAAAACTAAGGCCTTTCTAACCCAGAAATCCACCATGGAGGACAGAGGAGGAGGGAGAGGGGCTGTGACCAAGGAGCGCGTCAAAGAGAAGAACTCCAAAGTGTCAGACCTCATCAGCCGCTTCGAGGACGGCAGGTGAGCAGGGCCTTCGTTTGGAAATAATGGGAAAACATTTGTGCGAATTCAGGAAGTTTTTGTCAGAATCTATATTTCAGAATGATTTATTATATGATAATAAGGTGCACTCAAGGGTTGTAAAAAGGATCATTACCCAGATATTAATTGGTACTAATTGATACTTAATACTAATGATCGAAACACTCAAGATACTCATGGGAGGATTTATTGATTCTGGGAAAAAATTACTTTACTTTAATAGGACAAAATGTAACTTTTCTTAAATATAATGACATGATCTAAATCAAAAATACTACATGGTATATTTAAAAACAAGATATATTATTATTTTGTGTGGAAAATTGCATTCTATCTTTATCTATTTTTTTTTTTTACAATTATTATTATTGTAACAAAATCTATATTGAGTATCAAACCCATCCCTAATCTCAATATTTTATTATATTACACTAGTACACAAGAATATGCAAGGCCAATTATCAAAAGAAAAATTACCTTGAACTCGGATGGACCGATACTCAGTATCAACTGATACCAATGTAGGGACTAAAAATGCCTCTTATTTCCTTAAAATACAGTTAACTTATTACACAAGAGATCCAGCTGTGTCATGTAACTGTTATTTATCCTTCAAATCACTACTGACCAGCTTCATAGGAATAAAAGTTTAATTTATTTATTGTTATTTCATTCATAAAATATAAAAAGTTCTCAACAGTGGCATAAAGTTAAACATAAATGAATGAAAAGGAGCAGAAAGAAAAATAATCTTAAAAGTTCAAACTTTATGAGACATTTTAGGCCAAAATCAGCCTGTAAGTCTTATTGCATCCAATTAAAGAACCAACTACAATATCGACTTAACCGATTTCATGGAACCAATACCCGATCCAGTTAATTTTTCAGTATCGGATATTCGATACCATTATCGCTATCGGAGCATCCATACTTCTTTGTATAGAAAAAAAAGATCAAATGTCAATAGGGAAACTCTGGTACTCCCTGTTTACAGTCATCGAGTAGCGATCACTGAGTTTATTTTATATTCCACTTGTGATTCCTTGGACATTAATAGACCTAATAGACAATAACAGATTTGTCGCACATTTTCACCTTGATGACATTAAAGCTGCTAAAGTCCCACCAACAGAAAACAATTCTTTATCAAGTACAGTTCCTCTTTCATAGATTGAGAGCGGTTGTTAGCTTGTCTGTTGTTGCTGCTGATTCAGCCGTAGACATTTAAATAAGCTGTCGTCACCAGACTTAAAGTGGGATTTATACTGACTAGAGGAACATGGCGGCTGTGTGTGTAGTCAAATGGAATGAAGCGTGTGAGGTGAGATTCTAGAGATAGAGCCTGTGTTCTTATAATGTTTGTATGATGTATCCTCTTTTTGAATAGTTTTCCAAGAATGATTTGATAGATTTTGAATATTTTGTGTGACTAAGACAATTAAAGGAATGCACACGGAATTTGGCTTTTACCAGGTGTTACCAAATACCTTTCTATGGGATGTACTGTCTTTCTTGCATTGCATAAAATATTAAAATAGAGCAGAAATGGACTTTATTACAGTGCAAGCTATTATTGTAACGGGTAGAAGGTGTGACAAAAGCCTTTCATAGTGCAAGAGTTTATACCAGGAAGTTAATTGGTCAGGGATGTTGAAATACATTATTTTTTTGTAAAATGTGGGAATATTTATCATTTGGAAAAATCATTTTCGCATTCTGTATTTTGTCATTGGCAAACTTGTCTTGCGATCTAAGAGCCATGGGTTTGATTTAAGATTCGGGACAATAGTCATAGTGTTTCTATAATGGTACTAGAAATAGACAAATTGTACAGTGTAGATGTAAGAAAATGATGCTCTGCACTTTTACTTCCTTGTCTCAGACCTTTAATCTGTTACGATCACATCTATTCTTGTAACATTTGCTGTCTGCCAGTCATTATGTTTACTATATGCAGGGTGTCCATAAAGTCTCTTTAAAATTTAAAAAATGTATTATAAAAGCAATTGATAAGATATCTAGACTTGTTCTATTGTACTCAGTGGTTTGCAAAGTTTTTTGGTTTTTTTTATGCCTCATTTAATACACCTTTATATGGGCACCATAAGTCGCACAAAGCACATTCTGCACGATTTCTTGCCATGTTCGCGGTAGCAGAGCCTCATCAACAGTTCCAATCGCATCTGTTCTCTTTAATTGACGGACGTGATGGTGGATCTCTTTCATACTTTGTCCGATTTTGTCTCAATAAACCATGATACACACTGTGCCTTTTCTTGAGGAGTAGCCATTTCTTAGGGGTTCATTCAAAAGGAGGCCTCTTTAATCAACAGGATGCCTGAAATACAAAAATGCAATGTCATTAAATACTTTTATAACCACTGAGTACAAAAGAACAAATCTAATTAATACATCTTATCAGTTGCCTTTGTAATTAAAATTTAAAATTGTTAAGAGACTTTATGGACACCCTGTACTTTCCACTGTTCCTCATGTACGTAGTCTTGATCGAGGCCTGCTCCACTGTCAGGACTAGGCTATATTAGACAGAAGAGAAAGCTTTTGTGGTGTCTGAAAACAGCATTAGCCTAATCTGCCTCACATGGCGCTGAGCTGTCTTAAAGGGACGTGGTCATTGTGCTCAAGCAACTATTTTTACATTAGAGAGAGTTCCCACACAGCACACTTGTATGAGGGACACTGCAGCTGTTTGTTTTTGTGGCAAAGGTAAAAATAATGCCACCAGGTCCAGAAATGACTCATCTTGAGGGTTTCACCGGCTTCTTGTTCCCGTATTCATACACACTTCCTGTTCCTACTGGACAACACAAAGAACAGGTTTAAATGTAACATGAATGACTAAAGAAGGAATTTCTATGGAAACGAAGGCTTCATTTTTGAGATGTGAAAGACTATACCTTGGAAATGTGTACCACTTTATAATAAATATACCTTAATTGGCCTTAATAAACTTAATAGACTTAATTTATAATGATGAAATAGTTCATTAAGAGTGAATCACGCTTAGTAACTACTTAATTAGGGGGTTAAGGTTTGGAGTTAGGGTATTAATTAAGTCGTTACTAATCTTTCTATTTATACAGTGTAAATTGTAAGTCTTTGTTCTTTATTAAGGCTAAGGCTAAAGAGTAGTTATTATAAAGTGTTGGCTGTAAATATAATATTTTTCATGTTAATTCTATTTGCAGACATTGCTTTTCCTTCTACTTGGTTGGATGTTTTTTATTAGAACCATTTCTGACTCTTCTATCCCACTGGTGTGGTTTTGATGTCACTAAATCATGTCTAGCCTACTTTTATACAAATTCTCTCAGACAAATTTTTCTTCCTGTCAATTCAAGCCATCACGCTACATGTTCTAAGACATTTTCTGCATACATGTTAAACTAGGACAGGATCCATCTCAAGGGACCTCTCTTCTACCTTTCCACCTCCTCATTGGTTCCCATCATCGCAGTTTTATTTTTAACTCTTACACTCACATGCCAGCATGCTCTGCTTTCAGCTCATCCAAATGCGACTAGACGAGCACAACAACTGCTAACTTCTTCCTTCCTATTTTACAAGCTTTCATTTTTCTAACGGACTTCCTCTTTTTTTTTTTTTTAACGCAGCATCGCCGACAGCAAGGCTAAGCACCTCAAGTCGCCCAACGGCAACGCTGCTCTGCGGGGACTACCGCTAAAACAGACCAGCGTAGACTGTGACAAGACCAAGCTATCAGAAGGGGAGAGGCAGCTCCAGGAACCCCCGAAACCGGCAGCCAATGGGGTCGTAGCTCACATGGATAAAGTGAACACAGACAGTACAACAGACGCTGATCAGACTGTGAGGACTGAGAGTAAGGAGATGGTGAATGGGGAGATGGGCAGCGAGGAGCAGATAGAGGAGCGCTCACCCTCTCTGTTAAAAAGGACTGATACATCTGACAGTGAAGACAAAATTGAACCTAAGCTTGAAGAAGTCAGCACGCAGCCCAAGGTATGTATGCAACATGTCTGCCTGCATTGTTCTCATGCTAAAAATATAACCTTGTTGAGTGTGGCATTTCATTATCTGCATATTATGACTCATTTATGACCGAGGGAAGTGATGAAGGACAACTTAAAATGTACATTAATTAAAAGAAAACTCCTTAAAGCTAAAACGTCCCCCAACTGTCAATGGGCACTTGTTAATAGGAAGTAGGCTGTTCTGTTTACACTACATCACTGTGCAAAGTTTTCTGAAGGTGAGAGAAAAGTTAGTGTTTTTGTTCCATGAACTATTAATTTCACCTATGACAAAGCTTTTGTTCATTTTGGTTCACATCTAAATCATACTATTATAGCTTGGATGTAGCAGAATTTAAAGGGGTTCTCTTCTATTTTTAAATAAGTGGAGCTAAGTAAGTGTTTTTAGTAAGATGCAGCATGTTCATTTTATGTTGATTAATGCAGAGTTTATGAATTAGGTCTGAAATGGGCACCACTATAAGATTGGACCAGTGACTTTTTTTCAGTATCACCAAACTTGCTCCAAAATGGCCCTTGTACTTTACTTCTTCCAGTTTCTCGCCCCTCCAGAATCAGTTTATATAGTCCTGCGTTAACTCCATTGTCCTCAGCTGTGGCTCTGTGTGTGTGTCCTTAGTATAGAGTTACAATAGTACAAGTGTGTCTGTCTGTCATTTGTCCCAAAGGAGGTATTTTCCTCTAAAGACTCAACACATGTCACAGACCAGAGCAGCTGAGTTCAGAGATCCTCTTCTGTGTCAGCTTTTAGGCCGACACAGAATAAATACCAGTAAATATAAATAAACCCACCGCTGATAACAATGCATCGTCTGTGTACTTGGTTAAAAGCAATGCAAATATTAAAACTGTGAAACTACAGCAAAAAAAGTCAAGTCAAAGCCAAACATGCCAGGTTTATGTTAAAAATAAGTTTCTGTTCAGTTATTTTTTACTCCTGTAGAAAACAATTGTGACTCATTAACTCTTACATAATATGGTTATGTGAATGTGTGTCTTTATGATTTATTTGTCTTTTAAAGGTACACTATGTAACTTTTTTGGTAGGGGCTTAGTCACCTACTTGTATGGCACTGTTTTGTTTTTGTTTTTGTTTTTTTTATTTTTTATTACTAAGTGGGCTTAGCTCTCCACAGATCTGACCTGTAACTTGTCCTTGTCTCTATGAAGATAGCTATGTTTAATGCCATATTGTGAAACATTCCAGGCACAGCAATAACGACTATATGATATCATCTTTTATCATAATGTAATATTTCCAAGCTAATTACAGCGTACGTAACAGCATGGTACTGTTGACACACTGTGAGCTTTGTGTTGTAATGCTGACCGCAACGATCTTATATTCGTTGTGTCTGTGGGCAAGACACTTAACCCACTTTGCCCCCAGCATCTGAATGTGTGTGTGAACGGGTGAGAGGTTCTTCGATGTAAAAAATGAGTCCGTGTACCATTTGCACAAGAGCATTCATAAGAGAGTGACTGATGCCTTTCGTTTCACTTGTCATATACTTGAGTACAAAGGTGTGGTTAGCAGTGTGTTATAGTATTGTTTCAGTAGGTCTTGTTCCCCTTCTTCCCTGCTTTCATTTCCTGTTGTGAGAGGCCGCACTTCATCAGGCAGGTGTAAATTGCACATAGCCGAGTGCTACGTGCCTTGAGAATTCACACCATGGTGCAAACGAAAGATGTTAAGGCATTTTGTGTGCTTTGGACTGAATTAATCAATATGAACAGTAAAAGTTAAATTTTAGTTTATTTTAGTTATGCATTAGTGATAAGTCTGTTACTGTGTGGAATGTTTGCTTTCCTTTCTACAAATAATATGTTAAAAATTTATTTGCACTCTGGGTATGGTAAAATTAGTTAATGTTAATGTCTGAGATGGTCGGTTATTCTAGTGCGCAATACACTAGTTTATGGGTGAAGTTGTACAAATGAAGCCATAATTTAACTGGACAAAAAGTCCAGTTGACAGATTTTACTTTTGGCTTTTACTATGTTTATGTGAAAGTTTATGTCTTAGGTTTTACCATTTGTGTTACGATTACATTAGTGAATAAGTACTATAAATACATTTAATTAGATTATAAAGGTGGTGTATTTTTCAGGAGACCAATGAGCAGAAGTTGTTTAAAATCGCCAGTGAGCTCCTTCAAACAGAGAAGGCGTATGTGGCGCGGTTACACCTGCTGGACCAGGTCAGAATAACCGCCCCGATTCAAATCAATACAGTTTATCATTTACGAGCTTTACAGGAATTCACTGGCTCTTCTGTCTGCTCCAGGTGTTTTGTGCCAAACTCATGGAGGAGGCAAACAAAGGGACATTTCCTGTTGACGTGGTGAAAAACATCTTCTCCAACATCACCTCTATCCACGCCTTCCACAGTCAGTTCCTGCTTCCAGATTTAGAGAAAAGAATGGGAGAATGGTGGGTAGAGTCCCTGCTTCTGAGATAGAAAGATAGAGAAATAAACGATCATATTGAAAATCATTTATACCATTTTCCAGTTTTTAGATGTGTATTTTTGTCTGCTCAAATTATAAACGCGTTACAAATAAACCCCTCACACTTTTCAGCAGGTCTCAAACAGTAATGAAAAATACTTTTACTTTTCAGTCCAGTTAAAAAATGTGGCGCAGTAGAAAGTACAGATACCTGCTCTCAAATGCAGTGAAGTCAAAATCTACTCACAGTACAGATGCTTAAAATGTGTATTTTACTACTTCATTACATTCCACCACTGACAGCAGCAAAACAAAAAAGATATTTGAGTTAACTCCTCATCTCTTGCACTCATCAGCCAGTCACAGGGATAAATATGATCATTCACCTATAAAATGTATTAATGTGCATTGTATTCCTCTCACCAGGGATTCCAAGCCGAGAATAGGGGACATCCTCCAGAAGCTCACACCCTTCCTCAAAATGTACGCCGAATATGTGAAGAATTTTGAGAAGGCCATGGATGTGCTCAAACAGTGGAGTGACCGCTCACCTCAGTTCAAAACTATTATTATGGAAATCCAGGTACGGACATGGATCAACTGTCCTAGACTAAATATTAGCTGTTCCACAGGAAGAGTTTGAAGAAACAGACACTAAATGGGCAAAAGTATGAATACAGCTTTTCATAAAAATATAAATTGTTTATAAATGGGAACGTGTGTCCAAACATTTGACTTTTTCTTTTTTTTTTTTTTTTTTTTTTTTTTTTTTTAGTTTTTTTGCAATCACATCACACACTCCAAACTTTTTTTTTTTTTTTTTTTTTTTTTTTTACAGATTTTGGCAATGCCCAAATTTCACACACTCCAAACATTTTATATCTAGCCTTAGTTAAATTTACCTGAATCCAGAAAATGCATTGATTTAATTGCTCATGTGATGTGTTTACAAGGATGTTTAGGTTGAAATGAGAAAATAAATTTGCCCAGGTGAAAATTTCTAACCCCCATTACCAAATAATTTGTCTTGAAATAAGTAATGTAATGTAACAAGTCAAAAATATCTCAAAACAAGTTTAAAAAGTCCTTTAAGTAGGACCTATACTAAAATTAAGATTAATTTCCAAAATTCAAGACATTTCAGGTAATATAGAAATAGTTTTTATTTTTGTATGTATGTCTTTTTGGAGTGTTTTTGTCCATATTCAATGCAACTTTAGTCTCTAATTATAATGACCGTTGTGTATGTGTCTGTATGTGCAGACTCAGGAAGTGTGTGGCAGCCTGACCCTGCAGCATCACATGTTGGAGCCGGTGCAGAGAATTCCTCGATACGAGATGCTGCTCAAAGATTACCTGAAGAAGTTACCCCCAGACGACCCCGACAGACGAGACGCAGAAAGTGAGAACCACTTTAACTCTGCTATTAGGCTGGATACACGTTAGTTTAGGGTCCACATATTAGTCGCTAACAAAGTAGTAATTGTTATGCTAGTTAGTAGTTAGTTAGTTAGTAGTTAGTATTTAAAACGCACTTATTAAAATTATAGTGTATGTACAAAAGCATCTATTGCTAACATTGCTAATGAACAATTCTAATGGGACAAAAATTGTTAAAGGTTGAATACATGTAAATTATTGCCTTAGACAAAAAAGCATGAATAAGTATGTTATAAAAAATACTATTTATTATTATTTAGGCAGTAATATGTGGTTCCTAAACAGGGCTGCAGTATTGAATAAAAAACTAATTTAAAAAGCAGCCTTTGCGATTAGCTAATTTTGTCCACTCTTATTATGAAGTATTTATTTATTTAAAATAAAAATCCAATTCATTCTTTTCAATATCCTCTAAAATGGACAGTTATCAAATTCATCTGTATTGTTATCCTCTAAAATACAGTCCATCAACAACATTACCATCAAGACAAATGTCATTAGTCAGTTTTATTCTGTATAACTGTATAACCCTGTAGTTTAGTACAAACATCTTCTGAAATGTAATACTTGTATTAGTTGTTCAGTTATTTTCAGATATTTTTCTCATTTCATTCAGCCCTATTCCTAAGCTCAAGTGTTACTATTGATTTATTTAATTCTGGTCCTATAAATGCTAACCCAATCTCTGTTTTCAGAATCACTAGAAATCATCGCGACAGCCGCTACTCATTCGAACAGTGCCATCCGGAAGTCTGTAAGTGCAGGCCTACACTTGGTAACGCAGATTTTCTCACACGCTACACTGGAATCAAAATGTGAAACTGTTCATTTAGGAAAATCTAAAGAAGCTGATGGAGATTTACGAGATGCTCGGCGAGGAGGAGGACATTGTAAACCCGTCAAATGAGTTTATCAAAGAGGGCCACATCCTGAAGTTGGCAGCCAGGAACACATCAGCCATGGAGCGCTACCTTTTCCTGGTGAGTACTGCAATGAAAAAGACTACAGGGAAATATATACAGAGGCACGACCCAGCATGATGCAGCAGTTATGGTACAAGCGGGGGACCGGAACACAAGCATTTATTACACATATGCAAAGATTATGAAATTAAATTCAGCTTTCTGCTAATTAGTTTCTATTAAATATTTCCCATTAGCCACATTTTCGCGACCTCATGTTGAGTTGTCGGAAAAGCGGCAGGATCTAATACAATGACTTTCAAACTGTGGTGCAGTTTCCACAGTTTATATGTGAATACCTCTTCAGTTTCTATGCACCTTGCTGAAGTTGGGATTGGTTTAGTTTTTAGTTAGACCCCAATTTGTACCTTGTTTAGTCCTGGTTTAATGTGGTTTTGACCAGTTTTATTCAATATTATTCCTAGAAAATGGTAATATCATGGTTTTGTGATCATGGTCTTTTTATCCCACTTCAATTCTGGATTATTCTGGTTAGTTTCGAGCTTTGACCTTGAATTGCAACTTTTATTTATTTTGGCCCTGGTTTTATCTGGTTCCCGTTGTGTATTTGTTTTAGTTTAGTCTTGTTGAATCTTTTGTTAGCTGTAATCAACTGAATCCTCATTTTAGATCTACTGTTTCCCAAACATAAAGTTTTATTGACGTGGAACACAGGACAAACAATATGTTCTCTCATTTTGTAGTTCAACAACATGCTGCTGTACTGTGTGCCTAAGTTCAGCCTGGGAGGGCCTAAGTACACAGTGAGGACACGGATTGGCATCGATGGTATGCAGGTCACTGAAACCATCAATGACGAATATCCACATACTTTTCAAGTGCTGGGCAAAGAGAGGGCGCTGGAGCTACAGGCCAGGTATGTGTTACAAACAACAGTAATTAACAAACTGAAGGTATTTTATATATAATGATACTAGGGCTATGCATTTGTCCAATTTTAATTAAAAAAAATATATAAGATTGATGTGATTGATCAATACAATAACACATTTTTATCTGAAGAGTTTTTTTGTTGTTTTTACATAACACACTTAAGCTCTTTCATAGTTAACTGAAGGCCTGTAATTACACGTTAGATGTGTAATTTAGGATCATCACCCAAATGAGCACACCCAGATTTACAAAATAATCTCTAGAAAAAAAACTAACCTCATGGCAAAGAGCATGGCAATAAGAAGCTGAAACTTATTTGTTCTGTTTTGTTCCTCACAGCTCAGAGCAGGACAAGGCCAGCTGGATTAAGGTATTTAAACCTTACAGTTTTTTTTTTTTTGTTTAATATTTTATTGCTTTTTGATGAATGCATAGTCACACATATTCATATTGTTTACAGGCTCTTCGGGAAACCATTGACATATTCCAGCAAAAGAATGAGACGTTTAAGAATGCCTCAAAAGAAGTGGAGGAAGTTTCCGTGAGTCTTTTTCAGCCGTCTGCACTGTGTACTGTTTGGTGACAGACTGAGAGTGGTTCTATCTTTAATGGTTTAGTATCAGAAGTTATTAACAGAATTGCAAACTCTATTCTAGTGGACTATATAATCATTTTATTTGCAATCAGTTTCAAAATATAAATATAACCATTACAAGTGCAAACTATTTTTAAGGTCCTATATTGCACAAAATTGACTCTTGTGAGTGTTTAGTCATGTTATAATGTTGTTTCTTCCTCAAAAACAGACCCGGAGTTGTGTTTTGTTTCATTCACACAAGGTTGAGTAATCCTTTATTATTAGTTTGTCTACATCTCTAAAGCTCAAAATGCTTTCTTCCACCTTGTGATGTCATGAAGCGGTAGTTTTCAAGTTAACAGCTCTTGTGATGTATGAAGCGGTAGTTTTCAAGTTAACAGCTACATTTTACTTTTTGTTTAGCAGAGCTTGGCAATTCTAGGACTGAAATCATTCAAATGATTCTAGTGAAGGTTTATGGAGGTTAAAAAACAGTGGAGCACTTCTTGTATTACCATATGACATCACACGGTTCTTTTTGAGAGAAGAACACAAAATATGCAGGGTCTGTGTGTTAAACAAGTGTGAATGAAACAAAACACAACTCCAGGTATGTTTGTGATGAGGAAAAAACATTATAACAGATCGGAAAATAGTGTAACATGGGCCCTTTAATGTTAATTGTATTGTTTGTTTGTTGTGCAGAAAGATGAACTGGGGAAGCGCGCTCCTCGCTGGGTCCGGGACAATGATGTGACCATGTGTATGAAATGCAAAGAGCCTTTCAATGCACTGACACGGCGCCGACACCACTGCAGAGCCTGTGGATTTGTAAGTCATCTGGATGTCACCGTCTAATGCATAATACATACAGTACAGCAGTAATAGTGTGAACGTACCTCGCTCAAAAAAAAGATGCATTAAGCAGGTTTATGTCTGTTAAAGGTGGTCTGCTGGAAATGCTCTGATAATAAAGTGCAGCTTGAATATGATGGGAACAAGATGAACAAGGTTTGCCATGACTGTTACCGAATCCTTAAAGGAGAGACAGTATCCGAGGAAAACAAGAAGAAGGGCATTCTGGAGGTAAGGGGCACACTGAGGGGGGACATGCAATAACACATAATCTGTGAAGTTGGCTAATATGATGTGGTATAAACTGTTTTTCTCTCTTTGTAGATTGAGGCTGCTCAGTTTTCAGGCAACAGCATCATCTGTGGTTTCCTCCAGTACTGTGAAAAGAGCAACAAACCGTGGCAGAGGGTCTGGTGTGTCATCCCAGAGAAAGAATGTTTTGTGCTTTACCTCTACGGAGCTCCACAGGTAAAAGAATATTCATTTATACTGTCTACATCGTGTTGAGTTTTACATTGAAATTTTACCACGAGAAGCTTTCTGCAAGACACTGATCATTATTATTACAATTATACTGTACAGCAGGGGTCTTAAATGGGAATTCTGCAATGGGCTGTATCTAATATGGAGCTCAAAGCCCACCATGGTTCTGGAAGTGCATTTCCTATTTATTTTCCTCATACTTTTCCAAAAAATCTAATAATTAAGAGTTTAATGGCATGACGGTGTCTTAGCATAACACAGTCACAAAAAAACCCCACTGAAAATACAGAAAATGTAACTGAAAATACAGCATTTTTTTCAGATTTTGAAGAAAGTTATAGGTCTTGTGATCATTTGGTACCACATAGCTGGTTAGCCTTTTAATACAGAAAAAAATGTATGTGAAATTTACTTCTAGAACCTCAAAAGTGGCGGTGACTGGAAGGCCTCAAAGAATCCAAAGAGTACTTCAAATAAGTAATTTAGTATATAATGTATGGAACGAAGAACTAGTACCATAAACTTCCTCTCTCTCAAACAAAGCAACAAAAAAGGGTCATATAAGGGTCATACACTTTTTTCTTGCAATTCTGGACTAAACGGTGAACTTCCCGTTGAGCCCCAGCCTTGTATTTTACGTTTTGAACCATATTTTGAAATTTAATCCTTACTTGAGTGCGGAGCTTTCCATGTGTAGTTACACCATTACATTCACTTCTTTTTGTGCAGGATGTGAAGGCTCAGTGCTCCATCCCCCTGTTGGGTTACACAGTGGAGGACAGCCCGCGCCCCTCCGATCCTCCATCAAGCTTTCACCTTACACAGTCCAGATCTGTCCACAACTTCGCTGCAGACACTGAGGACATTAAACAACGCTGGCTCAAAGTTATCCGAGTGGCAGTGACCGGAGAGAAGCCACCGTACCCACAGCAAAATGGCGGCAGCGGCATTACGGACAATAACAACACAACGCAGGAAGTGAATACAGACAGCACAGAAGCTAAAAGTGATTGACTACAAACTTAAACATGGATAAGCTGCTTTTATCTACTAACTGAATCCTTTGGGCAGGGGAGTGGACGAGGCG
>KN480469.1:129587-157858 GCA_000787095.1 Periophthalmodon schlosseri
TTGTGAGCGGGGATCTGCTCGCCCTGGAGCTCCACCATCTCCTGAACAAAGTCTGAGGGCTGTGGCTCGTAGTCACGCAACAGTTTGTGGAACACCTCCAGAACAGCATCTGCTACCTCCCACTAAGAGAAGGCCATATGCATTTTAAATGTTTTCATAGAAGAGGATTTTCATCTATATCATTAAAAGTGTTTTACCTTCTCTCCTGGGCGCCGATATGCTCTGGTAGGAAAAGGCAGGAACACAGAGTCACGCAGGAAGTTCAAATATGGTTGAAAGCCTGGCGCTCGAAGTCCAGCACCCAAATTAACGGGAAGGCTGCTTTCAACTAGCGTGCTGATCAAATGGCAGAAGGCTCGTGTGAGAGGATACTCCTCACAACTTGACTCTATTTCATTGAGTTCCACCTATGAAATAAAGGGTTGGCACATAAAACAAATACCGGTAAATACATTTGCAGACCAAACAACTAGGAATAAAAACACAAACAAATGTTAGGTATGTAAAATTTTGAAATATCACCTCAATTCCAGCAGCTTGCCTTTGCCCAGGAGCTCGCACAGTCTGGAGAATCTTTAGTAGAGAGGAAAGTAGAGTAGAGTGAGCCTTTTTAGAAGGATAACATTGGAAATATTTAAATGTATGAAATACAAACATACCTGTGTGTATTCAAGAGACTGCCACAGTGAAGCAGCTATTTCTGGAGACTTCCCAAAAGCTGCCAGGCAATGGAGGAGTTCTGCTTTCAGCACTGGAGGAACACTGCACTGGAGTAATCCCAACATCACAACCACAGGTGTCCACTGTGGATGCTCACAAAGTGCCAGACGAGCATTTTCACTCTAAATAAAAAACAAAAAAGCATATAAAAAATATAGGTGTATGTGTTTAGTTTGTGCTATAGTTTATTTCAAAGTCACCTACCCATGTTATTATAGTAGTGAGGAGCTGGAGAAATGCAGTCAGTCCCTCCAGTTCTCTCTGAGTGATTCCCCTTATTGGTGGGTGGCGATAGTGAGCTGCATCTGGGTTTGGAAGGTCTCTTCTCAAGTTCTCGTGGTACAACATAAGGGAGTGAAAAAAGTGCTCCCATGACACTGGGCTCCCCGACACGCCCTGAATGTTGTCACCTGTTAATATCACAATGAACTGTTCATAAAGTATACTTGAATTGGGGTGAAATTATGATAATGAGGCAATATTACTGTGTGTGGGTCCATTGGTTTTCAGCAGGCTGAAGCAGTAGTGGGCACATTGTGGACCATTTGACAGCCCTTTGAGCATTCGCAGATAGGAAATGTAAAGGGTTGAGGGCAGAAGATCTCCCATTTGTCGCACAAACTTTGACAGAACAACCTGCAAAAAATACAACAATTATAGGAAGAGGAACAGAGTTAAGACAAGCCAAAGTTGAAAGGCTTAATTCAGTTCAAAGGGAGCATTTTACTTGTTTATGTGGAGGTCTTTGAATTGCCATTCCCAAATAGGAGCCATGTAGACTGGTGTGCTGAAGAGACTCTGTGGGACACCAGAACTCCAGTGCCAGCTCCAGTCCAAAAGGGTCTTTACTGTAAAACTCTCCAATCTGAAAATAAATGTTATTGTTATTATGTAAATAATACATTTGAGCTATAAGTGTGTGTGTGTATAGAAGACTCACTAATGCCATGAGGTGGTCAAGATCTTTGCGCAATGATGAGGGAAGCTCACTGTCCATCTGTAAAGACATGTGGACCAGCCTAGCATCTTCATCAGCCCGATTACGGAGCTGTTTCACCTACAAAATGCACAGACATCACACACGTAACAGCATTAAGTCATTTGTGTGTATACCATGAGAATACGTTAGTCTATAAATGAATACACAGTATTTTTTACCTTCATGGGCATAAGTGCCAAAAAGTCTGTGATGAGTGAATGAAGCCGACGGATGTAAAACTCCTCTTGGGTAAAGCTCTCACATCCCAACATGCCCTCCTTCATGAACAGAAAGACATCCCCAAGTAAAGCCTGGTCAGCAAGAGCCTCGTCTGCCTCAGTGAATTCAACTAGGGCTGAAGATGATACAAAAGATATTCAACAATGATAATACAGTAACTATGAAATTAAAAAAGAAGGCGTGTGACCCAAATTCCACTGTTGGCATCGCCGCTCCACTGTACTTCTAACTGGCAAATATCAGTCCTAAATGAAAACTAAAACAAACTTGTAATCCACGTGTATGGTCTTCTAAAGCTCAACATGGAAGAATCTGGCAAAGTTATCCATTCAATAGGAGAGAGTCCGCATGAGAGAGTCCGCAGGAGAGCAGAGTGCAGTGTGGCGGTCAAGCAAACAATGGAATGTGGTGGTGAGTGGTGCAGTATTCTAGAGGCACTTTACCAGATCCTTGGGGGAGCTGTGAAAGAACCCTCAGAGACAGGGCCCAGGCCAGTCGACACACAGCCTGCAGCCCAGGAAGCTTCCAGGGCTGGTTGTTCATTAGACGAGTGTGAACCGCAGATACATAGTGCCTCTCTGTGAGCAATGGCAAAGCCTGGAGCAAATCTGGAAGGGGCAAAACTTTTAGTTTTCAGTAGTAATGCATGTCACACAGTCCTGTTCTTCGCAAGTCAATATGTGCTTACCTTCTCTGTCTTCTGTTCCCTGCTCTATAAAACTGACATCCATGCAGTAGAGTAAAGCCATGACAAGAGCAAGGTTGACACTGTCTAATGAGCCATCCCCTTGAGCTGTAACCGTCTCCAGGTGCCCAATGAGGGCTAGTGTGTCATCTTGAGACAGAGGGGACTGGCATGTCCATAAAAAGAGACTGTCTGCCAGGGCCTGTCTGCATTCTTTAATTAAGTCTGAAACCTGTTAAAAATATGGATGTGTTAAAGTATAAATCAATTTCCCAGGGTACATTGATCACATTTTCAAAGCTGAATAAAGCACTTGCCTCTTTCCTGTGTTTCTC
This sequence comes from Periophthalmodon schlosseri, assembly GCA_000787095.1. Taxonomy (NCBI): domain Eukaryota; kingdom Metazoa; phylum Chordata; class Actinopteri; order Gobiiformes; family Gobiidae; genus Periophthalmodon; species Periophthalmodon schlosseri. The sequence goes on from KN480469.1 coordinate 132,547, forward strand.
ATTGCCCAAGCCACGCTCCTTCTGTAGTCGCTCAAACTCTCGAGTCACACTTATCTCAGAGACCAGTGTGAGGATGCGCTTGGTCAGACCCTGGTTCATAAGTTCATCTGTGAAACGCGTTGTCAGTGCCACAAGCTCTCCACTGCACGATCAACAGCAAGATTTTTATTAAAAAGATATTTAAATATCATTGAAAAGTTATTTAATGATCTCTGCTAACCTTAAATCAAGGGTAAATGTTTTTCCTTGTCTTGACTGAATAAGTGTACGGAGGGAATTGGCCACACAAAGCTTCCCATCCCAGTAGAGCAGCACAGCCACTAGCCCCCGTGTTAGACCAGGAAAATGAGGCTGCTGTTGCTCACCTAAGTGTGAAATATCCAAGGTAAGGAGGTTGACGCTCACAGTAAAAAAAATAAATAAAAAGAAAGAAATACTAACGGTCTTCATATTCATAGACATTACCTGCCAGGAGGAGTTCCAATGCAGCCAACTCTCCAATATCAAAGAGATCACTGAGGATGAAGGCCTCTGAGAGCAGCTGCTCTGGGAGAAGGCGAGAACCCTGTTGACCCTGGATGGTAATTCCTTCTGTGCTGGCCTTGCGTACTTTCTCTCTCTGTTCTGAACTCTTGGGCTATAAGGATGACAACAACAGCGAGAATGAATGAATGTCTTATATTATAGATTGTCTAATAAAGTTATAATTGGATGACTCATTAGTAGAAAAGCAAGCGACTTACAGGATTTTTAAAGAGTGGCAGAAATTGTGACTTGTGTTTTTTTAGCAGCAGATCAAGAAGATGGACACTGTCTGGCTGCCTCCTGGACACAGCCCCATTGACAGTTTCTGAGAGCTCTTTGAGTGGGCCCCACAGACTAGCACCTGAACAGATGAAAATGACAAATACCTGGTAATCAATGGAGTCTTGACAAGCCAAAAGAGATAGAGAGAGAGAGATATATACTGTGAAATTATTGAACAACTGTTGAACAACTTTCTACTTGCATGCTTATATCTATATGTGCAAATGTTTATACTCTACTGCAATGACAGAACTGTTACCAATAATAAAATAAACATTTTCAAAAATGTGTTATCATCTTTATGTTGAGAATCGCAGGGTATAATAATATACGCAATATTCGCAATTTCACTTTTGTTCAGTGTAAATACACATCGTGTTAGATTTTGAGTCGGCTCATCCGGCAGAACAAAGGAGAAATTGTGACATTTCCACATGTATTATACTTTAATGTAGTAGTTCTTCAACTAACTACATTTAAACTTGTTGGTAAAATGCATTTTTTGACTTTGATGCTAAGCTAAATTAGCCCAGCTCCCTGAATGAGAACCATGTGGATAAAAAAACTGAACAAACGACAAACGGAAAAAATTACAACTAGGCAAAATCAGATTTATTCATATGAGAACCTAATATATACTGTAGGTACAAGGCACAATAGTTCCATTTATTACCAAAAAAAATGTAATACATACCCGAATTTACCGCCATCTGTGCCGCCATCATGGGCCTGAACAGCGGGTCGGGAGCTACCGTGGAGAGCCGGTCAGGAATTTAAAATATCCTTATTATTATCGCGTTTGAGTCAGGATTGTGGAGAAAACACAAGCAGAAGAGTTCAAAGCAAAATAGCTCAAATTTATTTCAATATTCCTAAGTGTTATTTATATTTTTAATTAATTCAGGCAGGGTCTTGGGTGCCCGTGCTCTTGTCAAATCTTGTCAAAATAGGGAAATGTAGTTCAAATGCTGTGGTTATGTGTAAATACAATATACATGTTTGTGTGTATTAATCTGAAATAGAACAATTAAGAAATATTTTTATGTGACTATCCTAAATTATTTTACGTTAGAAATACGACTTAGCATTAAATAACTATTTATGGGAACCAACGACCCGGTACTAATGCTTTATGATCTTGTTTTACTCCGGCTTTTATCGAGTTGCACTGTCTCGCCCATGCCCAAGAGGAGATCGTTTTTTGAAGGTTTTTTCGTTACCTCATATTAATTTTAGTACGTTTGCAATGTAAATATTCATCGGCAACATCATGGCCCGAGTTGTTAAAGTGTTTCGGACTCTTCGGAACCACTGGAAAAAGTCTACATTTGCTTTTTGCGTCCTGTCATATGGAGGACACTGGCTGTATGGAAAACACTGGTGGGTACTGCTGTTTTTGAAATATATAGTATTGATAGTGAGAAAAGTAATTTCCCAGCGCCACATGTCACTTGTTTTCTTGTCCTTAGCGTGGGTATCATATAATGTGGATTTATACGTGTATTATACCCATACTGTCCACATCAACAACCTTTTTTCATGTAATGAGGTGTTGCACTTGTTAGGCTACACATAGTCTACAATTGAATAAAATAATACATCTGTTTTCTATTTTTCTGTTTTTCGTTTAGTGATAATCTCCTGCGGAGAGAGGCCTGTTTAGAGGCCAGGGTAATCCTTCACCCATTTTTTCCAAAATGCAACAATAATTATTGTGTGGTAATGGTTATTTATAGTGTTATTCTATACCTTTCAGGAGTTTGGTCGTCAACTTATTGGTTCACAAGAGCGACTCAAAAAAGCTACTGTTATCTTAAACCCTGCAGCTTCCAGAGGGTAAGAAAATTTTGCAGAGATTTTGTGAGTAACATAATTTACTATTTTTATATTATCTTGTGTTTCTCAATTTGCCCAGAAAAGCCAACAACCTTTTTGAGAAGAATGCAGCTCCTATTTTACACTTAGCTGGAGTCGACATTACCATTGTCAAGGTATTGGTTTGTGATCATTTATTGGTACAATTAAAATCTGCCCTAAAATAATAATTAAAGCACTTTCTGTCTATCCACAGACAGACTATGAAGGACAAGCCAAAAAATTAATTGAATTGATGGAACAGACTGACATGTTAATTGTTGCTGGAGGTGATGGGACATTGCAGGAAGTGATCACGGGATTACTACGTAGACCAGACCAGGTGTGCAAGAACTTTGTAATTGGTTTAATTTGTAGAAAACTTCACTTAACATCCTTGTAATCTTTTTATGACAATAGGAAAAATTCAGTAACACACCTATTGGGTACATTCCACTTGGGTCTCACAACTCTCTGAGCCCAAGTCTTCATCTCCTCAGTGACAACCAAGTCAAGTAAGTATTGTCAGTTGTTTTTTTGTGCCATAAAGAACAACATGTTTTTATCAATGTTTTTATGCATTTTAGACATATTATTTCGGCTACACTTTCGATTCTAAAAGGAGAAACAGTGCCACTTGATGTTCTGCAAATCAAAGTGAGAATAAATACATACTATCAAAGGTTGTTTTTTTGTTTTTTTTTCTTTTACCATTTCATTCATTTACTTACTGTATGTGATGGTAGGGAGACAAAGAGCAGCCAGTATTTGCTCTTATGGGACTCCGATGGGGAGCTTTTAGAGATGTAGCCTCAAGTATTAGCAAGTAAGATAAATTGTCAAGCATATATATATTTATTTAGGCAAAATAGTCATTGTTAATTTTTGATCATAGATACTGGTATCTTGGGCCACTGAAGACGAAAGCAGCACATTGGTTTAAAACATTGCGGGTAAGATAATCAGATAATTGTTTTTGTTCAATACAAGTTATAGATGAATAAAGAAGAACATTTTGAGCTTGTGGTTATGATCTTCATTTCTCCTTTTCGCCATCTTCAGGAGTGGCCTTTAGTACGAGAAATTACAATATCATATTTGCCGCCCAATCTTCGCCCCCCAGACTTACCCCCTCAGAAACCCCACAGGCCTAGTTTGCTGCACCGCATCATAAGAAGGTTAAAAAACTACTGGAATCCACCAGTTGAAGGTAAGCAGCTATAAATCTTTTTTTTTCTGCAGAAAATGGAGAAGGTAATTTTTCTTAAGCATATGTATTGTTGAAATTGGTGTCTTTGTCCTTAGAGCCTCCAAAAATCGAAGAGCCTGAGAAGTGGGAAGAGAAAAAGTTGTCCACCTATGAGCTGTGCATTCATACGCACAACAAAAATCCAGTTACAAGGGTTTGTACTTATAAAATTGTTCTCCAAGATTTGAGTTCAGTGAATGAAATCCCATTTTAATCTAGTCAAATAAAGGTTGAAAAAATAATATTAAATTATGAAATCTTACAGCGGATCTACGACTCCTTGATGATCTCTGCTGAGCCTGATGACTTCACTGTGAGCGAGTTCATCACAGTTGGGTTGGTAGTTACCTTTTATATAAACAGCTAACATACACATGCATAGCCAATTAACGCATTGCCTATGCTTTTGTCCAGATCCAAAAAGGATGAAGACCCAAGTATATTTACTAAGGCTTCAACAGAACTGGAAGCAAGTGCATGTATGCTGCAGCTGCCTGAGGTTAGAGACAGTTCACCATGCACACTTTTCAGTAAACCAGTAAATGTTTATTTTCTTATGTTATTTTTTGTTGAACCTTGCAGGGAACTGGTGGTTTCTATAACATAGACAATGAGGAGTATGAGGCCATGCCAGTGGAAGTACGGCTGTTGCCAAGGAAACTGAATTTTTTTATTAGTGCAGAGCGCCGGAGCCAGCTAGAAACGCAGTGATGAGAGGAAAACAGTAAAGAAACAACCACAGAGATACAACAGATTCTGAGCTGACTACAGCATAATTCCAATATCTTTAATGCAAAATAGTGACTTTTTTCACTAAATTAAGAAACAAAGGCTTTGTTTTACTGTATGTACTTAATGTATCAGATGGATGTTGTGATGATGAATCTACATTTACCTGAAGAAATGCTAAAACAATGGTGTGTAGGAGTATGAAAATGAAGTGTCCTGTCTAGTTAAATTGTGCATGCTCACTCACACTAACAGAAAATCGTATTACTCAAGTACATACAAAATAGCAAGGTATGGAAAGCACAGTGCATTCATTGACACTGTTGACTGTAACAATGTTTTATTGTTTCACAATGGCAGTACTGTTGAAATAACATATGCTCATGCTCTGACCTCAGTTTACATTACTGACAACTCAGACAGCTCTTTAAAATGTGGACATGGATTTATTTGTGGATTTTGGAAATGCGAAAACCACTGTGTTGACTCTAATATTGTTGCTTTCTATGACATTTAGTGGAGTAACTGACAAAACAAACTACTCATCTAAGCTGAAATGTGTAACGTCTCCACTTAGTGTTTGGTCCAGTGATTTTAACAGTATATTTTTTCAAAAGGCAAACACTAAAATGGGAGAACATTCTAGCTGACTTATAAGAGGACCAGTCCAAAGAAAATGTCTCCAAATGTTATCGGATAGTGTGTAGAAAGAATAAATCTTTTAGCAAAGACACATACACAATAACAAATGTCACGTTTCCATAAGGCCCCATTTGAAGTAAAGCTTAAACACCTACATCTTTATACAGCTTTTAGTGCACTTTTCACTGACCCTTCAAGAAACCATTCTATAAATCTTTATAAAATTCAGCCTTTCCCAACTTATGAAATATGTATTGACATAATTACATTGACTTCCTTCTCCACATTAATTATGCATTCTAGAGATCATTAAAAAATCCATAAGAATAGATTGGCCACAGCTGGCTCAAAATTTTGAGTTCATCAGGGTGTACTATACAGTACAAAGCTGCTTTGAACCAGATGCTCAGAACACAGCAGACTGCCTCCCTGTGAAATAGTGAAGGAGGACTTAAACTTTTACTCTCTCTGTTAACGTCATCGCAGCCGCAAAACGCAAATTTTTGCCAAAGAGACAAGTGGAAGACTTCTCTCTCATAACAGTTCAACAATTCAGACTTTTTTCCTGCCTATTCACCTACTTTAGAATAAACTTGCTGGCTAAATGACATCCTCACCCAACAATATACAAACACGGTGTATAATAGGAAACAGTCCAGTGTCAGACATGGTGCAGCATTTGTGAAAGGTTAGTTATAACTTCACATTCATTGAACAGGTAAGAGACATCCACAAGTCTTCACTAATTATGAACATTTAAACATGTAACCATCTCCAGTGATCTCACACATAAGACATAATCAGAGATTACACTTTCCAATAAAGTGCATTAAATAATAAAATATCTTTCTGCTCCTTTCTAAAGAAACATTATCTGACCACATCAAATAAACATCACAAAAGGTAGAACCATTTCAGCAAAATAAAGATTTAGTTGATTAGTTAAATTGTTGGTTATCGCTTCTATTTCTATTGATACCTTTTCAACAAGGCAAATGCTGTGATGCATAGAAGCATTTCCTTTACCTAATGCTGATAAAATAGTATAATAATGAGGGGAACATAAAAACGCCCCTATGGTATTGCATTAACTTGTTAGAAATTTATCTATAATTGCATTTTATGAAGGCTGTGGGTCACTGCTGCTGGAGCACAACATAATATTTTATTCTTTGAACATGTGTCTGTGAGAAGTCAAGTGGGGAAAAAAAGATTTGCTTCCAGTGCTTTTCAGGTGTCAGTCATAGAAGTGCATACAAAAAAAACAAAACAACTCCTGTCAATAACCGTATTGCATGACTGAGATGAAAGGCTAAGACAGTCCACCTGTCTTTAGCCATTGTTAACTCACCATGTACAAACAGTGTCCATGAGTCTGATCAAACACAGATAGGGTAATAGACAACCCAATAGGCAACATATATAAGACCTGGGGAGGAGGCAGTGTCATCAGTGTCTTGGTGCATTGGCCATAAAAGGCACGAGTATCCAGTAGCCTCCCAAAGCTTTTTTTTCCCCAGAGAGAACGACTCATGTGCAGCACAAATTGTCTATGACCAGTGTTATGTCCATGCCATAGACCTCCAGTAGGTCCGTCAGAAATGAGTGGTCCCCTTGAGGATCCAGCCCCATGGCCCTCACATGCTCAGAGGTGAGGGTAGGGTCAACACTGCCTGCCACCTCTGAGAGTGTCTGAAAAATGCGGTTATTCAGTTCCATGAAGAACCTGGTGATAGGAAGTGAAAAGACATCATAAGCTTCATAAGTAGGATAAGTAATCCATTGGCTGAACCAATCTGCCACCAACTCACAGAATAAAAAGATCCTCTTCATTTGAGGTGCAGTCAGCATCAATCTCCTGCGAGTACAGTAGCATTTGCCTAGAGAAAATGATATTAATGATTTGCATTCCTACCACTGATGTACTACCAACATCCATCACAATTATTACTACTATTACCAAGGTTATGGCTAACTTTTACAAAGTTTTCTACCAGGATTATACTTTTATTAATTCAGACTCAGAGATTTCTTTCTGACACACCTTCATACAGACACGATAATTTAATGATTGTACTGTTGAGACACAGAAGATGGTTAAATATTCACTAAAGGAATAAGGTACCTTTGCTCTGTGAGTTTCCTGTACTTCTCTTTATCAGCTGCATTGATCCGCAGCAGTGGCTGAAGGTGGCTACGGTGTGTTTTTACATTCTGGTTATCGATGTAAACGTCATACAGATCCTTTTTCTCCTCAAATATTTTTTCTGTTGTGCCTTGAATCAAAACAGATTGTTTTGTCAGTTAATAATTAATGTCATGAGAGCTAAATCATTTAAGTAAATAGTTACCCACAAGCCACATATGACAGTTCAGTTTCCAGGGCAGGGATGTCAGCTATATTGACATAGAAGAAAGGCCGTAACTCTGGAACAGATACTCCAATTCCAGGTATTGAGATGTTAGCCAGGCAGCAAAGGCAGTACACTGTAGAAGTATATGAATACCAAATCATACATCTATGAAAATAGTGTAGTAACCCAAATCAAATGTTAAATATTTGTTCAAGCTTGTCACCTCTGTAGCAGACCACACCTACAGGTGGAGGGGAAAAGATGAGAAGACGTTTTCTTAGCAGAGCAAACTTCCACAGAACCATTATATGCTCTCCGAAAAACTGGATGAACTGGGACATGCAGCCCGCTGGGTGGGTAATCTATGTTGGAACAGGAAACCAAAAAATGTCAGTTGTATTTTTTGCATTATTTTTTTGGCATAATCATAAGGAGAATCTAAGTAAAGCATGTTTACAAAAAGAAGTCAGACCTTCATTTCTGGGTGCATGCAGCGGTTTACGTTAGTTACACTCCAGGTTGGACAGGCATTAACAAGGCCATTTCCTTTTTGAGGTAGGACAGCTTTCTTGTCCTCGTAGAATGCCTCCAATGGAGAGTATTGGCCTGGACACTTCAGCTGGTGTCTATGGAGAAATGTAAAGTATATTGAACATTTTGTCAATTTTGTAATAATTAAACATATGCTTGATACATTAACAACCACTCTTACACTCCTCACGGGCACTAAGACACTCATTCACATGCATACAGATTTTAATCAAACTAAATACATGCTGCTTCTAATATTTAGTGAATGTAAAGCTCATACAGACAGTAAAATACTATACCCCTTTTGCATAAAATTAAAACTGAATTTACATGTAATCTAGATTTACTATTTAAAGTTAGTATGAATGCGCATGAATGGGTTCTTGTGCTTATAGCTGTTACTAGGACTCTAGCTTCATGTTTAATAGATGAGAACATTTGAAAAACAAAAAAGCATGAGCATCAGTGGGCCGATGAAAAGAAATGTGTGTGTGCTTTTGTGTGTGTGACCAGACTAGAGGGCAGGCTCAGGCTAAATCAAACACTAAAATGCCTCACCTGACTTGGTTTTCAAGGAAGTGCATGTAGCGATACAGAAGAGTGTATGAAGGAGACAATATTCCTACAGACTTCATCCTGGCTCCCCTCTCCAGCTCGCTCTCCACCGGCATGTTGGCAAAACAGGCAAGTCCAAAATAACAGCCTTTACGGAAATATCTAAAAAGTACAACACAGGAATTCAGTTATTTTGACTTTTACTTTCAAACTTGTCTCATTTAACAATACTTTGAACTATTTCACTAACAAGGAGTAAATTAAGCTACATACATAAAATCATTAGTGATGCGATGAGAGCCGCTGGCCATAGACTTGAACTCAACCCCATCCAGACTTATGTCATGAGGCAAACACCACTCCACCATGTTCCCTGTGATTCAGAAGGAGGAACACATCAATGGAGAAATATAACTTCCACAAAAGTCATCACACCATCATCACCACTTTCATCTCAACCACTTCCTCATCATTCTGACAGTGCCTTACACTTGTGACTTTGTAGAGTTCAAGGACAGAGAACAGACTGACTCAGCAAGTGTGACCACCTGACACTGTCCCACACATTTAAAGCAGCATGCTTCAACTGTTGTTACCATTATTTCTTCATGCCCTTTAGCTGATTGCACCATTGAATAAGAGGAAGCAAATGAATCAAGAAGGATTAAAGACTTGCTGGAGGTGAGGGCCCTACTAGTAGCTGACCACTTATAAATGTAGCCTTAATAAATGTTCTCTGTTCAGAATAATCAGACACCACCTTTTAGTAACAGCTTTTCATGTAATTCTGTTTCACAGTAACTTCTGAAACATAGGAGCCTATGAAAAACTACTGCTTATTTTGGACCGATATCTAATGTATAATATAGACAAATTAGCTACTGCATTTGTTCAACATGTTACGCCATATGGTAGAATAGGCAACCATTAGGTTACCTACAACAAATATAATTTCAATGTACGTGTCAACATTCAGTGACATAATAGTTATGCTCACCTGATCTTGTATCAAAGGTAACCACAAAAACGGCCACAATCTGATCCTTTTCCTCCCACTGGTCTCTCAGTGCCAGGACAGGGAAATGAGCATCTTTGCGATCTCTGCTGTGGTAGCATGGATGCTCCCTCCGGTGCCCACGGGGCTCAAGAAGAGGACGGGCCGGGTTTTGTTCTACGATACGAACCACAGTCCCACCCTTCGGAGTGCAGGTGACGGTGGAGTCCACCGCAATGCACCCATGTGAACGCACTGGCGCCTGCGAACTTTTCTCCGCTGCTGCGTCTCGTTGTGGGGAAGCCGCCTTGGTCGGATCAGGACGTGGGATCTCCTCCCAATCTAGCAGCGGGGCTCGGTCCGACTGCTCCACCATGATCTCAGCTATCTGAAGAGACTACGGGCGGAACAAACACGATTTAAAATCTAAATAAACGGGTTAAATGTGTTCCTGTTGCCTGAACATGGTTTACAGCCGCTCCCTGACTTGTTTTCCAATCTATTTGTAAGCGTGTCACATCCACTGACGGAGCCTCTCCCCTCTCCTCTGCTCAATGTTGTCATTACGTCACACACTTCCGCCCACATGACGACGAGCCAAGACATTTAGGCTTTTCTCATTCTGCGTTTCTATTCAGTCCAGTCACTGAACAGCACAGGGCCCAGATTTAGCTATATTTTATGACCATTTGAAAATTAGCATTTGCAATTTTAACCTATATACTTACCAAACATACGTGTGGCATATAGCAGCCTTTTTAATTAAGTGGTGCATTGAGATGCATTAAGCCAAACATTGTTTTATGGATTCATAAGCTTTGGCGGCCTCTCAAAGCCAGGTGCGCGTTCCAGAGAGGCTCAGCCAATGACGCGCATGGCTGAATTTATTTAAACAGGAAGTGATTTACATATGTGGCGCTAAATTCAAGATAGTGCTGTAGTCAAAAGAGTGGCTTGGCTGCTAAGTATTAAAGGTGGAATAGGTCTGTAGTAGGTAGGTAGCCTACAGTAGGTGTACGTATTTGGGGTTATTTTTAAAAACGAATCTTATGTGATCGCCTGTTTGCTTGCCAATTTCACTGAAGTTTTTGTCTGCGCCCTTGATCATAAACGTTGAATTGTACATTTTTCTCCCTAGGCCAATAATAATCACGATTCTGTCATTTACCAAGGCCCAAACAATGGAGGCACTGGGAGGAATCAGTCAGCAGTTGTATTTCTCCAGCTGTGATGAGGACAGCAGCAACAGTGACAACAGCCTGGATGAGTACAGCTTTAGGATCCAGAGAAAAAGCCCCGGTTGCAGAACACCTGTAGCCCAGCGCCACCGCAGCAGGAGCAGCACATTATCCACATCTGTCCAATGCACCAGCCCCATACCATACGCGTCCTGGAGAAAACTGAGACTATGTGACTCTCCAAGCACGCCAAAGGTGGGTACCATCTTCTCATCAAAACAGTTTGTGCATTTATCAACATGACAAAAGGAAATGTAATTCTGTCAACTGGAAGAAGTCTTTGGAGAGTGAATACGGTTTCGCCACTACCGAGTATGTTATTCACATCTGACATGGTGATGGCCTTAAATATCTGTCTGAAGGGAGGAGCTAACTACAGTGATGCTAACACACCCAAGTTGTTTACAGTATATATTAGTAATTCTTACTCTCACTTAGTCACTAACTGGAACTGTCAAAACTGAAGAAACTATTTGGATTAGCAGCAAAACCTATTCACACTAAAGCTTTTGTCCAGTTGACAGACTTTAATTTTCTTTTGCTATGGACTGAGGGATGACTGAGAGATTAGACATTTATCAACATGAATTGATTGCCTTTGTCGTTTTGTAGAGCCTTCTATCAAAATCATCACAGCTTTGCTCTAGCACCAAGACAAGTTACCACGAGAGGCCCCGTCGTTTTAGCTCCCTGTCATTAAAGAGTATCCAGGCTCCATCTGTCAATGTCAACCCATTCACTCCTGACACGGTGCGTCGGACGAGCGAGCAGCAGTGTAAAAATGGCTTCAGGAGTGACGGTGACGATGATAATGGCCACAGGTACACACAAATTGCACTACATTGGGAATCAAAGTACACTTAGCAAGCTTATCATTATGTCCATTCACTAGCAAGGACCGCCTCAGAATACAGTGTAAATATGACTTCATTTTGCATGTAGACAGTGATCATTATATACAAAAGATATTTAACAAAATGATATTGAAGACATGGGTTTGGGGCTTCTGAGGAGGTGATTCTGGCACAGCACTTGGGCTTGGCAACCCCCCATACCTGAAAGATGGAAGAGATGAGAAGTAGAAAAGAGGGGAGGGTGAGAGGGGCATGTAAACAAGAGGAGAGGGAAGGAGCAGGTGGTATATATAGGGTAGGGACAGGAAGAGATGTGCGTGAGGTGTGGTCCTGCTCCTGAACCTAAATAACTTCTCTTCATAATGCCTTTCAGATTCAAACACAGTCTCACATCATCTGAGGAAGATGATGAAGCGTTTCTTCCACCAAAGGTACCTTGTGTGTATGTGTGCGTGTGTGTACACCCACATAGTTGCCTAGTTGCCCATTACCAGCATTCATTTTGTTCCACCTCCTCATATTTTCTGTGTTGTCCAAAATGGCACGCTGACAGTCATCTTCCGGATTTTCAAAGGAATCTCCGTAAAAAGCTTGTCAGCCTTTCACAAAACCTCTTTTCTGGTGGAAATGGTACCATATTTGGTGCCATGCCTAAGAAAACTCCTGTTTGTAAGCACGCTCGAGCCCATACAAGCTCTATGACGTCTTTCTCCTCTTCAGAGACTTCAGTAACACAGGATTTCCCATCTGTTTTTCTGGCAGAGGCGAGCTGTACAGGCCCTCATGCTGTCGCGGTACGAGAGTGAGTTCTTGGAGCTGGAGTGCATTGGCGTGGGCGAGTTTGGGGCCGTCTATAAGTGTGTCAAGAGGCTGGACGGTTGCTTGTACGCCATCAAACGCTCTCGTCGACCCCTTGCAGGCTCTGCCAATGAGTGAGTCAACTGTTTGTCTATTAACTAGTTTATTTTTATTGGGCTACACTAAAGGATCTTGCTGTTTTTTTGTAGACAGCTGGCTCTTAAGGAGGTGTATGCACATGCTGTTCTTGGACACCACCCACATGTTGTCCGATATTATTCAGCTTGGGCAGAAGATGATCACATGATTATTCAGAATGAATACTGTGACGGTAAGATTAGACACATTTTACATTGGACAGAGTTTTTTATTTATTTCTGTTTTTGGACTAAGGCGGAAGTCTAAATGACGTCATTGTAAAGAAGGAGGTGCAAGGGGAACTTTTTACGGAAGCTGAATTGAAAGATTTGCTTCTTCAAGTATCTATGGGTCTAAAATATATCCACAGTTCCGGCCTTGTACACCTTGACATCAAGCCAAGTAAGTCTCACTAATGGTGACGTGCCAATTGGTACCAAAGAGGGCTGTTTATATTCATGCTATATACACTATACATCACATACACATCAGATGCAGAAGCAATCCATAATTATTCACTTGTTTACTGTTCCACCACTGGCCAAGTTCCACAATTTTACTTGCAAAAGTAAATTGATTTAGACAAAAAAGTTTTGAAGTTAAAGAATAGCTTTCAGGAGGGTGAAGAGGCTAAATACAGCTTTTTAAAATTCTTAATTTTCTTGTGTTAAAACTGTTTGCAGGTAATATTTTTATTAGCCAGTGTCAAAGCAAAAGTGCCACAGCAGGTGAAGGAGAAAGTGAAGAGGAAGATGAAACCAGCACGTCTGCTGGTGTAATTTATAAAATAGGTTTGTGCTTGGAGTGAGAACATGCCTGATCTTAAGATTGCTATACACATCTATTGTTATTTTTTTAGGGGACCTTGGACATGTCACGTCAACTAACAATCCTCAAGTTGAAGAGGGTGACAGCCGCTTTCTTGCCATTGAAGTGCTACATGAAGTAAAGTTTCAGCTTGTTTGTTATTCTATCTAGATTTGTACTTTTCTAAACCAACAATGAATGCAACACTCGTAGGACTACAGCCACCTTCCTAAAGCTGACATTTTTGCTCTGGGCCTTACGGTGGTGTTGGCAGCTGGAGCCACTCCACTTCCTCAAAATGGAGACGAGTGGCATAGTCTCAGAGAGGGCCAGCTACCCAAACTCCCACAGGTCCTTTCACCCCCTTTTGGAGCGTTACTTCAGGTGTGTTGTCTGAAATGCACAGTCGAAACTTTTATAGGAATTTGATTTAATTGTTTTTGTTTCATAGTTATTGCTAGACCCCGATCCAGCAAAGCGACCATCTGCTAAGGAACTCTGCAAGCACCCGGTGTTGAAGGATGAAGGACCAGGAAAACTAGCTGCTCAACTGCGTAAAGCTCTAAATGTTGAGAAGTTTAGGTCTGCAATGTTGGAAAAGTAAGTAGTCTCATTCTAAAAGTTCTAAAAGTAAAGGGCATCAATGGTACATGACTACAATACATTTTACATTAACCCACAGAGAACTAAAGGAGGCTCGCCTGGCTGCCTTTTCACCGAAACGGATCACTGATCCCAAGTTGAAGCCCCATGAGAATTTGGGGTCTCAACCAAAATTGGGCAGAAGACTTGTTGGCAGGAAAGTGGCACGCTCCATGAGCTTTGGGTGTCCGGGGTATGGGGTCTGATGGGGGCCATACTTGGCTCATGTTTCATAACTTCACATGTTTTATATTGCTAACATGGCTTCTGTCAACGTGCCAACCACAATGCCTCATCAGACACTCATGTCTGGAGTCAAATTAATACATTTTTTTATTTACTGTAAATAAACATTTTAACAATTTTAAGTCATTGTGGTTGTCATGAATAATGAGGAGGGGTTGTGGCAAGGCAAGTTTATTTGTACAGCACAGTTCGTACACAAGCAGCGTTCTGGATGTGCTGCAGCTCTTTTGGAGAGGCCAGTGAGGAGGCCGTTACAATAGTCTAACCTACAGGAGACAAATGCATGGATAAGTGGTCTGGTTTAGACAGTATACCTTTGATTTTTGCAATGTTTTTAGACGGTAAAAAGCTACAGATGGTGTTGATTTGTTAAAGTTACAAACACGAACAAAACCATAACTGGGACTTTCCGGTTCAGACATTGCATTGCTGTAACAATGGCAAAGCATTACGGTTCACTAACGCTATTAAAGGGACTATAATCTTTATTGTGAGTTTTGTTGTCCTGGGATAGTGGAGGATGGTACGATGATCTCATAAAACAAAGGAAGTGTACAGTGAAGCTGTCCGCAGCCGGGATCCTCCCCCTGCGCGTGCACATCGCCACAAAAACAGAATAACTGTCCGCTGTCTCTGCAGTGTTTTAGGGTTTAATTTACTATTTTGGCAGTGATCAAAAGTGTTGCATCGTGGCGTCTTCGTCGCACAGCAAAGTTAAATGTAAGTAGAAAAAGCGCAACTCAAAAACTTGTTTGAAGTTTCGAAACCTGACGTGCCGTTAGCACCATCTGCTAACACTTCTTTGATTTGACATGCGAGCTAATTTATTAGTTCCTTTCCCGACTAGGCTGTTGGTTACTTGTACAGATCTAGTGTTCATTGTTTAAATGCGTTGCTTTGAACCTCATTCGTTACTTATTTTTAGGTTGACTTGACAGTTTGATTTCGGATGGGGGACAATGGGAATTTCTCGAGGGCACAATGCTCTGTGCTCTTTTGGACTTTTCTTCAGGCGGACTGCGGAGAGTGTCCACAAGAATACTGCAAGGAGCTGCTGTCTCTGGGCAAAGGCTTCAGTGGCACTGAAGCTTCATTGTGCGACTCTCTCTGTGGAGATCTGGATAGCACTGATGGAGATCTGGAGACTGATGGTTACCATTCCACTAGCATCCGCATTGCTCTTGAGGGCATCGCAGTCTCTCTAGATGTACATGGTCCTGGTGAGCTGCACCAATCCTATTCTTGATACTGTTTTTTTTTTTTTTGTGTGTGTGACCTTTTCAGGCACAATAATGTTGCAATAGTTCAGCCAGGTTTTGGTCTATAGTCTCCCCATTACTATCAAGTTCACACTTATTAAACCTCACTCATTGTTTTGAATAACTTTTTACTTTTTTTTATTTCTCCTTTCCTGCAGAGAACATTCGGCAGGTTGCAGCAGAGATACGTGAAATAGCTGGCCAACTTGAACAGAATGTTGTAGCTCAATCCACTCTGAACCTTACCAGAAATCTATTGGGATCCTCCATGGAAGTAAGGTCTTAATAGTTCGAGTGGTGTTGTTTAATGGTAAAGGCTAATTAATGGTGCAAATTATAAGTCTTGTATCTGTTTTATAGCACTGGATAGAATATCTTCACCAGGAAGTCCACAACATGCTGGTACATGGAGTGGGGCTGGATAATCTACAACAAGAGCGTGTGGTGGCAGCCCTCACTTTCACCCTGGTAAAGGGAGTGTGTCTACAGGCGCCCAGACTGCTAAGGGGTTTGTTTGACACAACACTGCAGTACCTCAGTTCTAGAGGTGCCAGGTGACTTTCTACAGAGGAAGTAACATAAGGAAAGCTCAGTTTGAGTGGTCATTAGTGAAAAGTTTGCCTACAGTATTTGTTATGATATAAAGCGCATAAACCTAAAAACTTGAATACTTGATTTTCATTTTGTTACTTCAATAAATTTGTTATTTTTGTAGCTGTACATTTGATTTAACAGTGTTACTCTGGCGCTTATAAATGATTGCAAGTTACAAACAATGATTTGTCTTCTATTAAATGTATTATGTTAAACATTCAGAATATGTGTTATGGTCAGCTAATTTATTTTTTGTCTCAAGTGCTGCAATGTAGGGAATACAAAGTACATTTTCATCATCTTTGAAACAGCAAATAGATCTAAAATTCAGTTTCAGCAATGTGCTGGCATTCAGTCTTCAACCACAACAATGACATGAGAATCATAATTTTGAGACATTTTCCATAATGTTGTCCAATTACATTTTGTGTAGTTTTGCATAGTAATACACCAACTTTGTCTATGCATGAAACTTGTATATGCCATGTTTTTAATAACTTGAAACTGTCCAAAGGTTTGCATATAGAATAATGCCATCTAATGTATCAAAGTTGTACAGTATGGCATGGAAAAAAAAAAAAATACAGAAAGTAGACTTGAATTTTATGTCACCAAGAAAACGTGACATGATCAACCCACACAATCTGAAAACCTTGTCAGAAGAGTGAAAATGTTACCACATTTAAGTAATATTTGTTGACATATGAACCATAAATTGACAATAAAAGTGGAGTGCCATATTTGTATTTAATTCGCAGCTAAATAAGTAGTAAAGGTGTTTCGGTTGCTGGTGAGATTTATTTAAAAGAAGCACAGATTTGAATCCCTTGTAAGAATTGTTCCATTAAGTGTACTAACTAAGCAGTTTTATTTCTACATCAACAAAAGGTCCTTTGAAAAGTCCTTTCTTTACTTCCTTCTATAAGAAATTACACCATATGCCATAATGGCCGTGATAACTGCCAAAGCTGCACCCCCATAAAGCAGGACTGGGAAATCAGATGCAGGCTCTTTCTCCACTGACTCCACTGGGTGTTCTGCAGGTGGTTCCTGAGCAGGAGTTGTGACAGGAGCTTCCACAGGGGGTGCTTCTGCCTCCAGGACCAGCTCTTCTGTCACTTGCTCAGCTTGTGGAACGGGCTTTTCTGACAGAGAAGGCACTTCAATAGGCTCTACTGCCATGGGTACTTCAGAACCAGCCTTCACTTCTGGTGCTGGGGTACTTTCAATCAGGGGTTCAATGACTGTAGCAGCGGGCTCCTCAGGCACTGGGACTGGCTCAGACTCTGATTGTACAGAAGGAGCAGGTTGTAGCTCTTTGGGGGAAGTAGAAGCCTCTGGAGCCACCTCAGGAAGCTCTGCCTCTTCTAAAGAGATGAGGGAAGGCTCAGCAGACAAACTAGGAGGTGCCTCTATTACTACAGGGTCTTCCAGTGACATGAGTGAGGCTGGGGCTGCAGACTCATATGATGGTGGAACTGATGGCGTCTGCTCCTTGTACTCTTCCCTGAGTGCAACCAGATCACTCTCTGTGCCCAAGACACTCATCATGCTCTCCTCTATAGCCTCACTTTCACCAGCATCCAGAAGCTCAGCATCCTCACGCTCCACATGAACAATGTCAGAGTTTGAGGAGTTATTTTCACTACGCTCTTCAGCCAATGCTACACCTTCGTTGCTGTCCAGGCTTTTGGCATCTTCGGGGTCCATAGCAGCGACCTGTGCCCAGGACTCGTGAGCAGCTAGTGACACAGGTAAGCTTTCAGTTTGCCAGGAGCTCTGCCCACTGCTGTTGCCCTCTGTACACAGCAGAGAGGAGGGAGGGCTGAGCTGGTCTGGATGCTGCTCACCTGACAGAATGTAAATGTCGTTACTGTCCTCAGCTATGGTCACACCTCGCTCCTCTTCAGAGATAAGGCCAAATACCTTACCCTGTAAAAGACAGAACAGTCAGTATATCATATACAATAACTGAATCATCCATGTAAGGGTTGTACAAATATACAGTGATGGTTTTTAGCCAATGTTATCCTATAACACCTCCTAGTGGGATTACCAAGCCATAGCATCAAATGTACAGCTCTTTTTACCATTATATAACACAGATTTTTCGAACAAGAAAAGGAATAGCAAATTAAAAACGAAAATAGAAGAAATATCATGTTTAACAATAATTAAAGAAAATTCTGAGGGTTGGCAGTGCTACTTCTACAAGACAATGTAATATGACACTTTGAGAAGGATCAGCAATGTAAGCTCTACAAGAGTATTTTACCTCCACAATCTGTGTTTTTTTGTGTAACAAAGCAAGTGAAATGCAGGATTATGGCTTTCTGGGCTGCACATGTAACAACGGTGTGACCTGGACTAAATAACAGATGCCCATCTTTTTTGACATAAGTCTATCCAACTAGGATGTGTATGATGATTATGAGTAGCACCTTATAATTTAAATTTACAGCACTACCATATTTAGCACCAAGTGTGATCATCTATATATTTTGCATAACAGAGTAGTTATAAAGAAATAGTCCATATCATATGTAAATAATATTAGCCCTAACAGAGCTTATGGATGGTATACTTAAGTTGTAAAGTTCCTTAAGGTCGTTATATACATACAAGGACATAATGCAACAGGAGTAGCAGCATCCCCAAAAATATGCACAGCTAAATAAGAAAAATGCATAATTCAGATTACAATACATTATTGATGTATTCTGCAGAGTGAAGTATACCTTGCTAAGGATAACGCAGTGAAAACTCTAAACTGTGTCTCAGGCAGATTTTTCCCACCTCCAACTTAAAAAAAAAATGCCGTGGATTGCTATTTCAAACTGGTAATTCCTATTTGTAAAGTTGGCAATGGTCAAGGGACGTAGGAGATAAACTGTGATGTATTACAGCAATGACAATCACCACAGAAAAGTAGATCTGAGTGGTTAACCACCACAGACAATATAAACATTTAATTCAGGTTAATTCTGAGAATATTCTGTTATTTAACATGTTAGAGACATTTATTTACAGGTTACGTATCTTTATCTTATAGTTTAGCATTAGCCACTGTTTATATACAAGTTCATTTAGCTGGAATGCTCCAATATATAACTCATGACATTCATGTAGGAAATAACCAATCTAACAGTTGCCTGGAACGCAACCAAAGTTTCTTAATTTGTTAATTTGTAATATACCCAATAAAATACTAATGGTGGCCAAAATAAGATGAATACTAATTTACACTTATTTTTTAACACTGATTATACATTTAACAGTTTTGTTCATTTAAATGTTTTTATATGTCAACATAGAGATGTGATTGAGACAGGACAAATGGGCGCCCTGTTAAAGCCCTGGATATCCTCTGCAGCCAGCGTTCATGTGCTGTTGCTGCTTTGAGTTTTGACACACAAGTGGGACACTCAAACCTGTGGTGATGTTTTACAGAATTAGCATCAGAGTTATTTTGGGAATTTCTCAGTTTGTAGAAATGCTCTGCTCCATTACAATTTGCTGTCCAAAGCCAAAAGGCATTATAACGTGCAGATTTCACCAGGACACACGCAAGAGCGTTGTTACATAACGTCAGTGTTGACACAGTACATGGTGCAGTATGATTTGCCCTGACTTAGCAGCAGAAACACTTTGTCCCTAAAATATCAGTGCAAAGTTAACATCAAGCAAAAAAATGTGCATTCCTTTCCTTCTGCCTCGAGTAAAGAACTTAAGGGTGTGCCTACAAACCCTCATATTATGGATGTACCACTACCCAAAGCAATTCCCTATTGCCTTTTTAACAAATATGTTCAATATTTGTGTCCTGCTTCCTCCTGAAAATTAATGTTACATAACGCAAGGGCTGAAATGAGAAAATAGTTGCGTGCTCATCATTATGCGTGCCATCCTTCATTGTTTACCTCTGAATGATTTAACACAACAAACTGCAGCAGATCACAGATTCATCAAAGAATCCCCAGTACCAATGGCTTCCACCTACTTTCCTTTTGTGATGTGCCATTTTATGGACATTCATAAATGTGTAAACAGAATTTTACAATAAGTTTACAATCCTTGCATTCCACTAACCTGAAAAGACTGGTACAAAAATTTATGCTGCAATCATAACCAGAGGTCATGTCAATCGTATTCAGAAAATTACTCCCCTTGACAAAAATCACACTTTCGTTTTAACTATGCTAGAATAACTAAAAAAGCAAAGCAAAATGTTCTACCTGAATTTTCAACAGCAGAAGAGATGAGAAGCAGCCCAGTCACCCTGGTGCAAGTGTGCATGTATCCAGCTGTCAAACTAATGGTGTTTCACTTCTGGCTCACGTGCCCATGCAGTTACTCCCTCATCTCTGAGCCTTGATCCCACCCTCACTCGCTTTTGCTGCCACTCTCCAGCATGCTCTCTCGCCCCGTCCCTCCTCCCTTTGCTGATCCTGCCCTGTCATCTGTTCAACCTCTATGACATAATGCCGACTAAGAATGTAGCTTTGTGATTGTATTTTTGCATAGTATATTGAACCTTGGCATTTAACATGACTGCTTGAAAGAACAAAAATAAAACAAATTATATTCACAAATACAGATATTGTCTCTGTGGTCCACATTATAGTGTATTCTTGCTATTGTCCACATAAACCATAATAATCTAATCATCTTCTATTTTTTATACATTTATAATTTCATATCCATAACATTTACAGTGAATATAACACTGTACACTGCACCCCCTTGTGGCTTTTCAGTGATATGTAACACTATAAATAGTCTGCTGGGGGATTTTCTTTTGCATCATACTATGTATTCCTTTTTGCATGATTGCGTGCAGAATACTCACCCATCCCCCCTGCTGGTTGATGTATTCAGCCTCATTCTCCTTGAGGAAGCGCACAGCAAGTGGTAGCAAACTTGACAAAGATGGGCCCTTGATTTGTAAAGCTTGTAGAAGCACTAAAGGCACTAGTACCTAGGAGAAGACATATTGTACAGAACAGCACTCAATTTTCTCTCAAAGTAATTTTAATATTTGAAAAAAAATTGACAAAAGCATTTCTTCAACACAAAAGCACTGCATACCTTACTCCAGCCCCCATGTGTGTGCACAGAAAGATCAAGATTAACTTGTCTGAAGTTCTCGTAGTCAAGAGGCCTACACAGTACACAAAAATAACTTTAAAGAAGGATGTATGTAAAATAAAAAAAACCTGGTAGAACTAACCCTGTGAGGAGTATGTCCACAGCAGTTGACAGATGTGGATCCAGTTCAGCAGCCACTTGATCTCCAAGTGCAGCGAGACAGTCTTCAATCGAGTTCTCTGGGTTAGTGGGATTGAAGACCAATGATGTGTGTCGGTCAAATCCTGAGCTGGAAGAGGCTGCATAAACACAATAATTTATAGGCTAAGATAGGTGGAGGAAGTCCAAATGAGGTGACATCAAAACATCAGTTATGATTTTTAGAATTTAGAATTACAGTAAAAATAATGACTTCAGTTTTAATGTAAGAAAGGTAACTATGGTCATTTCACACAAAGAAGCCGCAATGTGGGGTTTTATCTGAGATACTACATATGTGCATACTTACAGAAAGCAATCTCATCCTCAAGTTTTCTCAACTCTTCCTCTATCTGTTCATTAATCTCATCAGTTTTCTGTCTTTCCATTTGGGCATCTCCTGCAAAATAAATATGATATTTGCACAATATATTTGACTGAACATCAGGCAATATAGGTTTTTGTAACCCCTAAATATAAGCTATAAGCTATATAGTAATGAAGATTGACCTTTACTTTGGATTTGGATAATTCAATTAAGTATTACTTCCCACTGACAGAGGGCTTTTATGTGCAAGTTATTCCCTGTGGTGACAGGCAACTCACACATCCACCCCCTAAGAATCACTGTTGTTTTTCTCTGCTATTGGTGCTGCTTCAGCATTTAGCCAGACAACTAGCTAGCCAACTATTTCACTTTGGTCCATTGACTCGTGAGTAATCCTATGGTGATTAAACATGACAGCCTGTCAGAAATTGGACTAGTTCAAGCGGAAAGCAGGGATCAACTGACACCTCCACCCCTTTTTCGTTCATACATCAATAAAAAGGAAAATATGTTTGCCTTAACTCTTTGTCCTTAAAATACTTATACAAAGCCATCATACAGTATTTGCACTCATTGTCAATTGTTGTGTGCAAACATGAGAAACTTACCAGTTATACAGGATACCACAGGTTTTATCACAAGGTCATTATACATGTTCTTACAAAGCTGAGTTCAATTCACACTTCACTTGGGCATTTTTTATTATTTCGTAAAAGTATGTATTAAAACATAATTCAATGCAACCTTTTTTAATTCTAGCCCTGTTATGCCATTTATGTTTTGTAAAGCCCCAAATTTGACATGGCCACATTCACAACAGCAGAAATCCGCCCCCTCACCCTGAGTGCTGAGCAGTGCGTGTGACCTGGCCGGAGGCAGTTGCAGGTAGCTGAGCACAATATATTTGGTTTCATAATAGAACCCATCAGACACAGAAGTGTCACTTGAGGTGGGACCAGATGTTGCCATTGGACAGACGCACTTTATGCTTCTAGGCACATATGTTTAAAAGGCCAAAGAGGACGTTAAACCTGTGGGGAAAAATAGAAATTAGGGTCAGACAGCTTTGTTTTGTACACCAGTGGAAAAGAAAAAAAAAAAACTTGAGGAGAGGTAACATAAAGAAAATGTCACTAACAAATGATTACGCACTTGGAAATAAAACAAACAAAAAAAATACATAAATGTGACAAAATAGAATGCTAGGGAGCAATGATTAGGTACAGTAGCCACGTGGAGAAAAGGTGGGCGTGTAACCCTTTTTGTGTAACCACATTGCATTGGAATTTAATATTTCCTCAGATGCAGAGCCTAAACTTGAAAGCAAAGTTCTCCTGTAATTGAGGAGTGTCTTTAGTAAACAGTAAATACATAAAGTAGTAATACTTTTTTTTTTAAACCCTTACATTATATACTACAATACACACAGTGGCTTTGAAGGACATGCTTGTACTTAACACAAAATGAGCAGTAATGTTATGAAACGTATAACTTCTTATAGGCATAGGCCTACGAATGACCTCTGAGACAAAAGTCATAGAGTGACAGTGGTCATGCCATGCCCACTACCCGCTTTCACATTAGCTAGCTCTACATGTGTCGATCATATGCTATTTTACACCCAACAGCATATAATTCCTGCTAATTTAATGGGTAAGGCTGCACTCTTACCGTCCTACCGTCAAAGGCAACACGGTGTACACAAACGACTGATCAGGAGTTAACACAATGCCTTGACAGTGTAGAGACCACCAGCACTAACACAGAAGTACACGGTGTGCTCCCTGTGCTGCTGCTGCTGCTGCTGAGAGGCTAAGCTAAAAAGTGACAAGGGGAGACAGCACTGGTTCCGGACTGACCCTTCACAATAAAAGAGCCGTGGCCAAATATTTCTTAGTATTTTTCAGCGGTTTTCTAAATGGCTTTGACAATTTGCAGTTGAGCAATATGTCAACACTGTCATTAGATAACTGTATTTTAGTTCGGCTCAAGTGTAATATCTGTAAGGTCCTCTGTATTTTGAAAGGCTTTGCTGGTGTTTACAGATGTAACTTGACCTTAGGCATGAGTGGAACGTGTTGGGACAGCTCTTGCTTCTAAATGTCTATGAGTAGAAGTGTGTAAACGACAGAGAACACTACTTTGTATTTTTACTGATAAATATAGGCTACTTTTATAGTTTTGCTGAAGAAATGGCGCTCACAGACGCAGACGTTCAGAAGCAGGTAATTTTATTTATCGCGGTTAAACTCTGTGTGAGTGTTTGTGCAAGATAAACAAGTTCAAGTTTACCCATAGGCTACTCAGTTAACCAAGGTTTTGATAAAAACGAGTCGGTTGCCTAAGTGAGGCTCAACTTAAACTTTGCCATTTCATATTTAATGGTGTGCATCAAAATTGCACGATCTTTAAATGGTCTTGTTATTACTTATTAGTAAGCCACCTGTGGCCCATTTTGTTGGGTCATTCTGAGTATTTGAACTATTTCCACACAATGGTGAAGTGAATTCTCTTTAGTTTTACTTGAACATATACTTTAACTGTTATCTACTTTATATTTTTGTGTCTGTTGCAGATCAAGCACATGATGGCCTTCATTGAGCAAGAAGCTGCAGAAAAAGTAGAGGAAATTGATGCTAAGGTAACTTAAGGCTGTCATTGGGTCTTGTGATTTCTCCGTAAGTGGCTAATGGACCCTGTCATTCCCATGTCGTTTACAGGCAGAGGAAGAGTTCAACATAGAGAAAGGACGTCTTGTGCAGACACAGAGAGTCAAAATAATGGAATACTATGAGAAGAAAGAAAAGCAGATAGAACAGCATAAGAAAATGTGAGTTTATACCTTCAGTGTTACATAAGTATTTTTGCCACAATCATTGGCAGACCTTAACAATAACTAACTGCATTTAGTTTTTCCTGCTAAAGGCTTCATGGTGCAAGTGAGGGCTGAATTGAGGTGACTGAGGTTCAGTTGGTACAGCAGTAGGTAATAGAGAGCTGTCTTACACTTGGAAGGTTGGCAGTTTGATTTCAGCCAGGGCATGTGTTTGTTGGGTTCTTGGAGGAGAGGGATTGGTGGTCGGAAAGGCCGTTAGCAGAGGTGGGAATCCCTGAATACAGTAGTAGTTTAATGTTGTTTTGAGTCCAAAAAGCACTTTATAAGACAAAATATTATTGTTAAGTGACTACGTTTTCATCACGCATGCTTAGTTGCCTGAATATTAGTATATAATGTTGATGTTGTAAAGTATCTATTATGGGATATGTTTTTTGTTCATTGTCCAATAGCCAGATGTCCCATCTTTTGAACCAAGCCAGGTTAAAGGTGCTGAAGGGCCGTGATGACATGATCACGGTAAAAAATCAATCAATAAACAATTTATATATATGTGTGTGTGTGTGTACCT
>KN480472.1:8902-24692 GCA_000787095.1 Periophthalmodon schlosseri
GGAGTTTGCCTGCCTTGAGCCTGTGTTTGCCGGATCGCTTTCTGCGGCCAGCAGGTGGAGCTGTGTGGGAGAGCGCAAGGCCAGGGGGTGGGGCTTTACCAAGGCGTCGATAAAGCAGTTCCACTTCATCTCTCTGGTGGGCCTGCAACTCTGAAATCTCACGTAAATGTCTGAAAAGATGAAGGAAGAATAACAGAGAGATTGCCAATAAACATAAATAAGTAATAACACTAGAGACATTTAAACAGACTTTTCCCTGAGCCGCTGTAACTCTGTCTTGATGTCAGAGTCCTCCATCTCAGAGTCATTGTCACTGCTGCCATAAGCAGAACCGTGTACCCCTCCATGATGCGCTGGAGAGTCTGAGCTCTGAACACTACTACTGCGCCCCGAGCGACGCAGGAAGGCCACCGCCCTCTTCATGAGGTCACTTCCTCTCCGCTCAGAGCGATTGTGCTGGGACGGGGTGCATGGGGGCAGCTTTGCGGGGCTGCTCTCTGCCCCAGAGTCAGAGGATATAAAGCGGGCATGAACTGTGACATCCACTGGCACAGAGCTGGAGGCTGGTTGGGATGGAGTGTCCAGGTAGAAGTCTGGTGGTGCAGAGTAACGACTGCAGCGCGTCCTCCGTGTGATCTCATCCTCTGTGCTCACTACAGAGAAACGGCCGATAGTCATGGAGGGAGCCAAGACCTCTACCTGCTCCACCATGTACCCCACAGCCTGAGGTGGAGAGGCTACACTGCTCCAGCTCCTCTGCTTCACATCTCGTTTGTTAGCCACTTCAGGCGGGACAGAGATGATCTGAAAATGAACAGAGCAGTCTGTTGATCACAAGCCTTTCCAGCACTAACCAGGCCAACAAAACATAAACATGTACAAGTACAGAAGTATACCTTGAATCGGCCTCTTGTCCCAGAGCAAGAAGCAGAATGAGGAACTTGTCTTCTTGACAGTGAAGCTACAGAACATTCATTGAACACATCTTTGTGAAACTCTAATGTTAATGTTTGGATAATAGTTGAAGGGATGACTGTGAACATACCACACACTGCAGAATCACTGAGTGTGCTCAGACTATCTATTCTCTCAGGAATCTGCGGCTTTCGGGGACAAACAGCAAGTAAAAAGATTATTACAATTTAAAACAAACAACAACAATTCAAAACAATAATGATTATATTTATATTATGACTAACTAGCTGTTCGCCTGTCCGATAGCGGCCCTCGCCAATGGGCCCTGGGGTGCTGTTTCCGGACCCTAGTGTGGCACTGTCTGGACCTGGAGGTGACTGAATGTACTCGGTTCCTGATCCAGGGGTCTCTGCAGTGCTGCCTGATGGATACATAGGAGCGTATTCCTGATAAAGTAAATTCCTCAGCTTCTCATCCAAGGTTTTTATGGTGCTGTCCACAAAGCCCCCACGCCCCACTCTGCCTTCTGCGTCAGACTCTGTGGTCCCTGCCCCATGCTGGGAGGGTGCTGGGCTCTGAGGCAGAGAGGACACTTTTGTCACATTGGAGAAAGGCTGGTGCAGCACCACAGGCTGTTGGGGCCGATCACGTGCTGCAGATGTGTAAGCCAAAGACAGAGGCTCTTTGGATAGAGTTGGCTCATGCAGAGGCAGAGGGGTGAGAGGAGAGCCTGTCTGAGGGCCGCTCACATCCAGAGACAAGACCAGAGGACAGCAGGGCAGCTCCTCTGCTATAGTCGTGGGATGGGAGAGCTCTGCTAAGGGCTGGACAGTGTTAATGGGGGACATGGAACCCACAGGAGAGGGCTGGGACTCCTCCAGAGGGAGCGGTGCCTGTGAGATAGCGCTGGCAGCTGGCTCCACTGGAGGGACTGACTGTAGGGTGGGAGGGGCAGACACAGGAGGGGACAGAGTGGCTAAGAGCAGGGGGTCTGTGTTGGACATTATCGGAGGACTACAGAAGCCATAGACATCATATGGAAATCCTCCACTTCCACCAGACATTGTGGAAGATGAGCCATCCTCTGCAAAAGAGAAAACACATTTTTATGAACTCATGAGTGAAAATCCTTGACCACAATTTTATGCCAAAAACTACTGCTTTCAAAACAGTGTAGTAGGGGTAGTTGAATGCACAGTACGTTTGTCATTTCCCCTTTTTGTCTCTGCAGCCAGAAGATGGTGCTATTGTTTAACACAGGACACAGATTTAGTACTAAGCTGGTACAGTGCTGCAGACAGTCACCTCTGAGGGTTGAAGGTTGTCTCGCTCCAAAGTCGTCCTGGGCTGGAGCAGAGGTCCCAGGCGACTGCGTTGTGGTGGAGGTGGTCTCCTGACGGGGGGTCTCTTCTACAGGGCAGATTATGAACCATCTTTTCCCAGTGTGGAGAACTGCAATCACAGCAGTGTGATTATGAAACAGTGACAGAAATCCTTAAAATCTTTGTTTATTTAGGTGTTTTAATAAATGATGTTTTACCATTTTGTTGGTAGACAGGTTGAAAAGCACCGGTCTGCTGACTCTACAATGTTTAAACAGTTATGTGTCAATAAATATAAAAATGCAGTGTCTTAATGTGTTTTCATGTCTTCTCCTATACCTCCCCAAGCTGACTGTCTGAGGTTTGGCCATGCTTGGGGCTACAGCTCAGCACAGCCACTTTCTCTCCCTCCATGTTTTCATGCAGCATATCTTCAGCCTTATCCACTATGTCCTTCAGCTGGTCAATGAAGATCTCCTTCTCTATCAGTAAGATAAAACCATTTTCGACCTGGATACCAATAAACATAAACTTCTTTAAAAAACTTTTTTTTTCTAAAGAGAAATTAGAAAAAGACAATGAGTGTATTATGTATAATTAACCATGTAAGTGGCTATTTCTTCTGGAGCGTCTCCATCCAGGTCAAATTTAAAAGTCACCATTTTGTGGTTGTGAGTTTCAAGCTGACATTCAACCATTTTATCACCTGTGTTTGAAACCTGTGGATATAATAACAACAGAGAAGATCAGGTACAAGATCAGGTACAACGTTTTGTTTTTTTTGTTATCCAAAAATGTATCTATGTATCATGTATCAACAGTGGCTCACATTGAGCATGCTCAATTTAGGTTTGCTGGTCTTCTCTTGGCGCGACCGTGTTCGTGCAGATTTGCGGTGTTTTTTATGCTTTCCATCTCCCTTCCCCACACTGGCAAAACTATCATAGCCATCGCTATATTCTTTACCAGATGCTGCATCAGAATTGACACTATAAAAGAGTCAAACAAATGTTAAACTGGTTTACAACTCACTCCAGTAGTTCTTTTATCAGTTTCATGACTTAATTTCAGATGTTATCCACCTGTCAAAGCAGTAGTTTGGTAATGATGTTGGTTTCTCCTTCAGCAGATCCTGTGAAAATAATGAAAAATATGACCCTGTTCTGCATTTGCCATTATGTGAAGTGAATTGCTCAACTGACAGTTAAAGGTAAATTTAAACATTGTTATTGTATACATTGAGAAATTTTGGCTTCACCCGTACCTCTAAACAGTGATCTTGTTGTAAGGCGCTGGATGCAGATGTAGCCTCCGTGTTTTGCTGAGTTGGGGGCAGGCTGGCACACTCGGGCAGGGACACAGTGCTGTGGATGCCAGCAGGCTGCAGAGCTGCCATCTGAGGAGTGGCTGCAGTTTGTGCTTGTGCCAACACAGCAGTAGCAGCCGTGGCCGCCCCTGGGAGGGGTGGTGCTGAGGTCGGAGGTATCACTGGGTCTGCAGGGGGGCTGCTCTGATGGTCCATTTGGACAGAGAGGACTGATGTGTGGGGGCCTGCAGTTTGACACACCGCAGCAGGGGGAGGCAGGTTTGGTGGGGAGCATAAACCTTGAGAATGTAATGGAAGTGGGGTTTCTGCTGAGACTGAGTCAGGAACTGTGCCTGGACCTATTTTCTGAGCAGCTGCAGTGGTTTCTTTATCTTCACTTCCCATGAGAGCAAATTGAGCAGGTGGAATGACAGAGGGGGCCAGAGCTGGGAGCTGATCTCCCAGATTCTTCAAAGGAGTGATCATGTGCACCTGCAAGTGCAGAACAAACATTTATAGGGAAATATTTTTTTTTAATCATTATAATCAACATTAATCTAATGAGGGTCGAACCCTTTAAACCCTTTATATATATACATACACACACACACACACACACACACACACACACACACAATAACTAATTTGTATCCATAAATCTCAGCAGTTCACATTTGAGTTTAAAACCAATCAGATGTTCTCCATAAAGTTCATATCACAAGATATAAATGCTGTGGAGCCACATCTAGTTAATATCAAAATCTTTTAAAAATCAATCATTGTCTCAGAATATCTTATTCCTCAACAAGTAACTGAGAACTGAGTCAAATATTCACCTGGACAGGCTGCCCAGTCAGGAGCTGCTCATGGTACTTAGCAGGGTAAGGTGAGGGTTGAACCTGGGAGAAAGGCAAGAAGTGAGGGGGATGGATGCCACATGAACTTGTGTGGGATACAGGGTAGTTTTGCTGCAGGGACACAGCAGGCAACATGGTGGGGGCAAGCAGTGGACTAGAGAGTGTGAAAGAGGGGACATGCAGTGCAGTGAGGGGCAACAGAGGGGTGTGGGCGGAGGGATGGAGGGGCGTGTTTAGAGGGAGAGTGAGATGGCCTGTGAGTGAACAAAAGGGACTGGGCAGGACAAATCCACTGCTTGGATGGGTGGATGATAGAGGAAAGAACAGAGAGGGCTGGTGAACCCCAGTGTTTGTGCCTGGGTATGGTGAAGAAAACTGGGAAAGAAAAGGGGAAAATGATACAAAATGAAAAGGCCAACTAATCGACACACAACATTCATAAGCCCTGAGCTTAGAGGTTAGTTTAGCTTTATGTGTGGATGCTACAGTGCATACCTTTGTATTGATCTGCAGCGGCAGCACAGGCACTGAATGTGGGAGGTTAGCAGACATGTCTGGAGGACTTGGGTAAGAGGAGGGCAGATCGCCAGATACCTGCTGAGAAAGTCATTCAAATAAATTCAAAGATGCACAGACTTGTCAGGTAGAAATGTTTGCAAAAAAAGGTTAAGTGTTATATTCGGGCCCAGGTTGGGGGTGATCATGGCTCTACAATAATCTCTCAATGAAAAAGAGTGGATAATTTTACTGTTGCTCTCATCTGAGTTTGTTGCTGTACCTGTTCAAGTTGATTAGAGAGCTGGGTCTGTAGAGGAGTGGGAGTTGATAAAGAAGAAAGGTTTTGTGCTGTTGGGGTGGTCTCTGGAGCAGAAACTGTCTAATGAAAAGAATACAAAAAGGTACATTTAACAAAAATGCATATATAACAGCAAAGTACATATCACATTTAGTGAATAATTGCAAGCAACTGCTGCTGTCAAAAGCAAAGAGTCTAAGGACGCTACATACTCTGGCTAGCAATACTGAGGGGCAGGAATATGTCTTGTTGTCTGACATACCAGTGAACCTGGCCTGTCTTCATTTTCAAGTGGAAACACAGGATTCTCACTCTGTTTTGTGGGCAAAGGCAATGGAAGATCCATGCCCTCACTGCTGTCATCAAACAATGAAAGAGGAAATGTTTGTTGGCATGGCGACCAAGTAGCTCGGAGAGTGGGGGAACTGGTCCTGCGCCCCACAATGTGATGGAGACAGTGGTCCAGTAAAGTAAGATCTTTACCTTCAAGCAAATGCTTTGACTGTTGTGAGGTTGGAGAAGAGCCCACAAAATGAGTGCTTGAGGAGAGTGTACAGTTAGCTAAAGTCTGTGTGGCTGGAGGTGTCAGAAGAGGTGACATGGGACACCCAGTACAGGCAGAAAAGCCCGGTGAATGAGTGAGTCCCACAGACGGCCCTGCTTTAGCCCTGTCTTTGAGGAGGAACATGCAGGCCTTGCAGTGGTGCTGTGACTGTGGACTCAGAGGCTGTAAATCCAGAGGTCGAAGAGGAGAACTTAAATGGCTGGATGCTGACTCATGTTGTGGGTGGATAGGGGAAAAGTGAATAGGAGATAGTAACGGGTGATTGTTCAATTTTGTGCTGTAGGTTCTATAGGAGTCTTTTTCGTCAGGATCCATCAAACGTCCTCCATGGTTCAAATTTACTTTCTTACAGTGCATTCTGCAGTAGCCCATCTCTACCAGGGAGACACTCCCCCGCCTGGGAGACTGCCTAGTACTTTCATTGAGGAGTGGGTAGTCATGGCAAAGTAATTGTTTGTTGTTGTAGCCCTAAGGCATTTAAATATAAAAATATGTTAATTGTTATACAAAAAAAAAAAAACGTCAGAAGTGATACACTTACAGTTTGATGATTGTATGGCTCCTGGATGTTTGAAACAGGATGCGGATGTCCTGTCCCGGGCTGAGGGCCTCCCTGCTGTACCTGTGTTGGAGGTGCAGTGTAGGTCTCCTGTGGGGCCTGTGCTCCTGTTTGCTGGTGGGACCCCTGCAACAGTTGAGGGTCAGCCTGTGCAGGGGGGCTGGAAATCTGAGAGGAGGGCTCTGGCAGAGACTGAAAGGGTACATTCTGTTGGGTCTGGTGTTCGTCTAATTGGATGGTGGAGCTCACTCTAGTGTCAGCTGTAAAAACAGAAGAAAACATAACTTATGACAATGTCCTCTGCTGAAAGGACACTCAAAAGGAGGATGGTGGAGCAATACTTCATTGAAATGCACAGGCAACGATTGATGTTTTATCGTTGCTGACTGAAGCTATAATACAAACACTGTGACTTTTCAATATTTTATTTACACTCTCCACTATGGAATTGTACTTCCAAGTTAGAGTTTAGGGTCATAATATGTGTGCATTTATAAGAGTCATACATGTGGCAGGTACAATAGTGGGCACACTGCAGACCAGTGTGTGTGGCTCTGCCTCCTGCTCCTCACAGTCTGGGGCCAGACTGGGAACAGCTCCAGGGACCTGCAGCAGGTTCGACTGAGGCTTCTTCACTGCTTCTCCATTTGTCACAGTGACTCTGCGCTCTCTCCTCCATTTGATCAGAGCCACTCGGTCCCGAATGGACTTACTCACAATCTTCACGTCACACTCCAGAAAGAACCCAGAGTCGACCTGCGAGAGAAGTTTTTAAACAATCAGTTTACCCTCATAAGGGGCTCATGTTTCAGTCAATGCAGTCACTGTGCTGCTCTCTATCTTAGACCACTGACCAGTATGTGATTACATGCTATAAGAAACAGCATGCAATAACAACTTCAGCAAATGCAAATTGCATAGTGTACATGAACTCTGTCATTCCGTTTTTTCATAAACTACTTAAATGTTGGTGGTCTAATAACTTCAATAAAAGTCTTGAACTGGAAATATAACATTAATTTCAGTCTACTATTTCAGTGCTGACTCTTTTTTTTTTTTACCATTTCTTGAGCGACCACTTCAGGGACCTCATTCACCAAATCAAAGGTAAACTCAATGGCTCCAGTGTCCTTGTACTTCCCCTTCAGCTTTTTGGTGTCTTCCACCCAGAGCTTCAGCGCAATAGTCGCCTTCTCCCCATCATCCTCCTCGTTGAGCTCCACCCTCACGCCTGTGTCCTCGGCGAAGAAAGCATGGTTTAAAAGGTCTTTAATGGAGTACCTGCAGGAGTCACAGGAACTGTCAAGTGATAGAAGTTGTGCATTTGGTTTGGGCAAAGGTAAATAGTGGCTGCAATATAAAAAAAAAAATCTACCAAAAGTACTACTTAAAGTAAAATCACAATAGCATAGGCTTTGTTTTATTATGTACAAAACCTGATGACCAGTTGTTTAGACCTGCACAAACATGTTCTGAAATGAATGTAATTCTTGATTGATAAATTAAGCAGTTCATATTACAGCTGGGGCATATCATATCATGGGTGATATATTGTGATATGGGAATGATATGAAATCATAATATAATTGGACATACTCTACAACAGATTTACCTCTCAGTTGTGAAGGAGACAGACAGAAATTGTGAGATTAGATGTGAGGAGTGGAAGCATATCACCTTGCCCTAGTTCATATTTTAGCTTTTCTAATATTATTCTATATATTATTCTAATGGAAGAATTTAAAATGTGCACTCTGAACTAACTATGACTGGCATACTACATTTACTCACCTTTCTTCCCATTTATGACAGATGCACTCCCCTATGATCTCCTTTATCTCTGGGTCACTCACTTTGCTGTAGCTGGCTGGTTTTACCCCCTACCATCAAACAGAGAACACACTTATTAGAAAAAGCATGTGTATAGACTTTTCGTATACTGACAGCACAGCTACCCACACTGGTGACTTTGCGGTAGATCTGAGCAGCATTTTGGCATTCGGAGTAGGGGTATTCAGAAGTGGCCATTTCTAACATGCACATCCCGAAGGCGTAGACATCAACTGCCTCGTCATAGTGCTCCTCATACATCTCCGGGGCCATGAACTCAGGAGTGCCTGGATCATTCAATTATAACAATAACAAGTGATTAAACCCTCCGTTCTTAGATATAAGTTTTCACCCTTCAGAGAAATTATGCAATCAATAAGTGCCAAGGTTGATAATTCTAATTTATTTAGAATGTAGATTAGACTAATAAATAATGTCGTATTTAAGATACAAAGCTCAAATAATTTTGTAAATATAATATAATTTCAATGTAAAAATGAAATTAGATTGATCCGTTATTTTTGATACTTGCTGTTGTTTGGTGGGATTATTATAGCACTCATCAAATAAATAAGATTTGTGTGTTTAGTCTCTATATTATGCATACAGAACATATCTCTGTTCACATTGCTAGAATAATTTTACTTCCTTACATTTAAACGTGTGTATCTCAATAATTGTGATTGACTAACCAATGACACTTTTAGCAAATGAAGCCCTCTTGAGTGTGGCCAGGCCCAAGTCTCCGATCTTGACCGACCCAGTTGGCCCGGTGATGAAGATGTTGTCACATTTGAGGTCTCTGTGGATGATGGGAGGTGTCCTGGTGTGGAGGAAGTGAAGCCCCTTCAGGATCTGCCTGCACCAGCTCCGCAGCACTTTGGGCTTCATGACCTTGAAGCGCTTTAGATACCTGATGAATAACAAAGATACTATATAAACTCTTTGTGTGTGTTGTCATCCAGCATGATCGTTGTGTTTCATTTGTGTTATTTAATTTGAGTGGAATAATCATTACGTATTACTATTGCTAGTAATAGCTTTAATAAATTGTAGTTATTTGTGTATCTGTGAGTCTTGGCATGATTGAGTTTGCTACCAGACATCTGAATTTCTCCTAAGAGCAATCAATAAATCTATCTATTTACGTTTATTGACCAGTCAAATGAGGCCCTTCATTGAGACATGAGAAAATGGGCACTTGTATAATAATACAGTCGTAGCTGTATTTTGAGACTAGCCTAATTATCAATAAATGAAATATTTTTTGTGACATTATTCAGTTTGATTAGATGTGAAATTACAGGTTTAAAACTGTATTGAACTCACGTTTTGAGTGTCCCTGATGTCATCAGCTCTGTCACCAGTACAATGCACTTCTTCCCTTTCAGCTGTGTTTCCCAGAAGTCATAGAAGCGCACTATATTTGGATGTTGCAGGGCCTTCAACATCTCAGCCTCCTCTTTGAACCTTTGCCGCTCGACTTTGGACAGTTTCCGTTCCTTAAGGGGAAATGTGATTAAGGAGCAAATGTTACAGACTGCTGTGGCCTTTAGACTGTCCTGTTTTTGGTCTGCTCTAGTTTTTATTTTTAAGGTTTAGTTCCTTTTGTCCTGGTATGGTCTAGTTTAATTCCAAATAAATAAATGTACTGATTTGTTAATACAACAAGTAAATCTCTTCTGTTGTAGGAAGCTGGGGAAGAACTTATCTCAATAATAAAATGATCTGCATTGTCTCACTCAGTTATTTTCCTTGCCATGCTATTAGACAAAATCTCTGTTCGCTTCTTGCATTGTACAACTGCCCTATGGCTCTTATTTTGACTTAATACAGACTTGGTATTTTGGTTATGTAAACATGGGGGTCTGCTGAACAACTGTTGTGTGTGTCACCACACACAACAGCAAAACACCTCTGAGCTAATACCTGTGTTTACATTTTCTGGCAAGCAAAATGTGATCTACGGAGCAAGGCAATAAATGTGTCATTGCAGATAAACAGATACATCTGAAGTACGAAAGTAGATTTACTTTATCAAACTTGAGGTGGCAAGGGCGACTTCTACTTACTACAGACATGCAAAACCAATTCTGTGCACAGTGAATCCATATATGTCTGTCTGCATCTACAAAAATAAACAACAAAGCTAGCAATAAACAATAACTACATATTTTAGCACTACTGTAGAGTAACAGACACTATAAGAACTACACCTAATTGGCCTTAATAAAACATGAAGAAAGAATTAACTCAAATGAACAAATGTTTAAGAATGATTCCTGATTAGTAAGTACTTAATTAATGCTCTAACTCCTAACCTTAATCCCTTAATTAAGTAGTTACTAAGCCTAAATCATTTTTATAAACTATTAATACACTATTTGTTCATTATGAGTAAATCTTTCTTTATGCTTTTTTAAGGCTAATGAAGATGCAGTTATTATAAAGTGTAACCCACATTTCTATACAGCACTAGTGACCACAGAGGTACAATCTACAGACATTGAAAAATTACATAATGGGAATGATGAGTTCAAATGTCCAGGACTAGGGAATATCCTGTGTCCGTATTGATTATGGATTATTGTCAAGGTTTCCAGTTTCATTGTCAGACTTGATGCAGTGCTTTGTCTTACCCGCACTGGATAGCCATTTTAGGTCCTTTTATTCACACAATTATTCACACAAACAGTTCAAGTTTGAGGGTTGGTTATTCAGACTAGTGAAAGAAGATCGAAACAGGGTGTGGCACATACACCACAGCACTTCAGCCTTTCTATGTCATGCTTGTTTTGATTAATGAAC
This sequence comes from Periophthalmodon schlosseri, assembly GCA_000787095.1. Lineage (NCBI taxonomy): Eukaryota > Metazoa > Chordata > Actinopteri > Gobiiformes > Gobiidae > Periophthalmodon > Periophthalmodon schlosseri. The sequence goes on from KN480472.1 coordinate 19,861, forward strand.
GCACAATGCTGCCGACTCTATAAATACAGATACGTTTTGCTGCGTATTGGACATTACATTTTAGAGCACTGTCCCAAACTGAACCTCCCCTCTCTCTCTCCTCACCGCTCTGCTGCAGAGAGCTACATCAGCATAAAACAGCCTCTACACTTCTCTGTGTGACAGAAGGAATATATGTTTAGTAATCATAACAGACCCATTAAACAAGACAAATATTGTGAAACGCAGCCAGATACTACACACACTGTTAACAGGCACTTTGCACTCACTTTTCTATTTGATAATTTATCATCAAAATGCACCAAACAAATACTGGGTTGTTCTTAAGTGCCTTGCAAGACTTCTATCCATCTGTAAACCAATGTTTTAATGAAGCAGTTTAATTCATTGTTTGTTTTGACAAAAAGACACAAAGACCAGTGCATGAGGAGTGTATTCTCAGACAGCAAATTAACATACTCAAATGTTTACGCATGTGCTTCAGTATATAGCCTATAATCATGTAATAAAAACATAACAAATAATATATTCCCTTCTTAAATAATAATAGTTTTCAACACTATGTTAATGTATATATTTTTGAATATATATATATATATATATATATATATATTTTTTTTCACTTTAATTTTTTATATTGTGTTTTGCTATAAATTAACACCTGTTCTCCATTTGCTCAGATTTGTATAGGCTACTTGTATATCTAAAGTTATATTATTAACAAAGTTATTTGCCCTATCTTAAAGGGTACCCAGGTCTTCAGATCTGTAATTATACTGGCTAATCTGTACTGTAGATATGCCTACTCTGATCATAAACTGATCATTAGATTACAACACAGATTAGTGACGCAACAGTCTGCTACGGTGAAGCAATTCAAAATCCACAACTGATACCCTTCAATAATTATTCTCTATGAGTGACACGGCATATATGTTAGCTGTCTTATTAGAGTGGAGTAAAAAGCCTATAGTTTAGACTAGACTTTCTCTTCAGTGGGCATAAATAAAGCATGCAAAGGTTAGGTTAGGCTAAGTAAGGGCATATTGTCTATGACTTAAAGTACTGCTCTGTGATATAGGCTCCAGCCTGCATCTCTCTATCTATGGCCTTAAATAGCCTCATGTGGACTAATGCACACATAAATAAGAGCTATTAAATGTTTGGACTTCGAGACGATACAATTAATTCTGTGTAACGAAAACACTGTGTGACAGATGAATTGTACTTTATTATGTATGTTATAATCTATCATTTATGCAGTAATTTAGGGCTTATGACAAGGATGCTAAAAACCCACCTGCAGTTCACACCAGGCCACCTCCACCCACGTGTCGGTGTCCAGACCTTTATAGACCGTCTTGAAGGAGCCCCTTCCCAGCTCGATGTCAAACTTGAGGAACCGTCCCCCAGGTGAGGTGGACACCGCTTTCATCCCGGGCTCCTCTTCATTCTCGTCACTTCCGGCCTTCCCTGTCACATCCAAAGCCGCGCTGTCAGCTTTGGGCTCCGGCTCGCATCTTTCCCCCTTGCCCTCATCTGCGTTGGCACTCTCTGCGGCACTGTCCTTCAGAGCTACGTGGCTCTCTGTGCTTGAAATGTCCTGGTTGCGGGTTCGACTCCGGCCCACGATGGTGCGCAGGTCTATGGTGAGCACAGAGCTGGTGTTAGCAAAGTCCGGGGGGTCCAGGGGCTGCTCCTCGGAGTCGGACATCCACATTGTCCTGCGGATGAACCTCTGCCGGACCAGCCCCCTGTAGTCTGTGGAGGAGTCACTCGCTCCACGCACGGCTTCGTTTTGGATGTTGACATTGTGGTCCGTCCCGTTCACATAGACGAGCCTGCGAGTATTTCCAGTGCTGTCCGTGTCTAAATTAGGCGCTGAGGAGAACGTAGAACCCCGTGGCGGTTTTAGGCTTGAATCCTCCGCCGAATTCATCCCCGTTAATTATTCAGCCCTCACCGGCGACATTGCGTAATGACAACAGCTCTCCCGGACTCTTTAAGAGTTTGCTGCCTACCTGCAACATTAACAATGACGCAGTTCATGAGCGCGTGTAGCCCTAGGTCTTCAGTATCCTACGTTTAGGGCAGTGGGGGTCTGTTTCATCGTGCCGCGCGGTCCTGGTCGCCTCACGCCGTGGTCCTCCTTCTGCTCCCTGCAGCAGAGTTGACAGCGCAGACCTATTCTTGTCGAATCTGGCTTCATTGCCTCTTTACCCCGTGACCTCATCCGATAAGCCCAAGACACACCGCATCATGCCCGTATGTTATAGGTTACACTTATGTCCAGAAACTATTACTCATTTATAGAGACATTATTCCCAAAGACTTTACCATCCGTGACAAAAAGATGCAAGTTGGAATCACGAGTGAAAATCAGAATCATCTCCAGGAAGTGTGACCTCAGCATCCTCGCGTTGCTCCCGTAAAACTCCACAATGTTCTGAGGTTGCACTGGGCTGACAGACGCCTCTCAGCTTCTCACTGCGGCATGAAGTCTTTCACTGCCTTTCACCATTCTCCTCCTCCGTCCGTAATTTTCAAAAATCTCTCCTGTTTCTGCTTTGGAAAACTGAAGGTTTGACGCACTAGCCCACGCCCCTAGCAACAACGCGTATCCAATGAGTCTGCACGTTTTTAGGCGGCACCCAGAGCCTCCATCACATCACATGCAGCGTGGACCACACCGCTGTCCGTCCTTCGCGTAACGAAATAAGCCTCCAATGAGCTACTGGCACTGCAAGGAATTATGGGCCACCGGAGCATTTCTTAATGGTGCGCAATGAGTCAGGTATCGGCTGGTAGGCCAGGCTAAGGAGAATAAATGAATGCTTGTTGCAAGAAGATTTCAGTTAAGATATCACTAGTGTTGTTGTAATCCCTATTTACACCCAGAAATAGTCTTGGAAGATGTCTTGCTTACGCGTCAAGACAGTGCAGAGAAAATGTTTGGAGAACAATAATCACGCAGTGCGCAGGTGGAGCAGCCTGGTTATCTGCATGTCTGACACTTAACCACTAGATGGCGCCAAAGCCCGGTGCTCCTCCAAATGAAGCGTCAGCACATGAATTATCTAGTCATAGAGCTTTATATTCATATTCATATAGCCTTATAATTTGTCATTGATAATATAGGCCTAATATAGGCAAATCTCTACCACTGCCGCTTCTGTTTAATTGCAACTGAACAGAAGGTTTGGCAGGGTTATATGGACAAAAATGAATAGGCCTATCTTTTAAGGATAATCCCAATGACATTTTAGCAGTAGATATGCATTCTTTCAAATTAATTGAGGTTCCACATTGGATATTTCACAAAAAGTGACTCTGAAATTAACCACAAAAGTCTAAAGCAGAAATATATACTTTAAAACCTATACCATTATAGGAAAGATTATAGCAAGTTGCTTGTATTAATGTTTTTAATTAGGTATTTTTGCAGAGGTTAATTGTTAGTTTGTTAGTTTTATTCAAAATAGGCCTATTCTTGATAGAAAAAAAGTTTCTTAGTTGATGGTTCACTTCCATCATGCATTTTTTACAATGTAAAATAGCCAATCATAAAAAAAATAGTAGAAGTATTTATTACAATAGCATTTTAGTTTATGGTGTCATCAACATAAGCACCTGTTCCCCAGGGAAACAAAAGGATAATAGCAACCCGCCAGTGCAAGTGTTGGTGCTTTGAGGGAGTGTTTACAATGGGCCTGAATGTGAATGTTTAATTAGTGTCTGGTCAGTGTCCTTTATTCACCCATTTGACTTTTGTGACCTCAGGGAGCAGCCCACTTTTCTCTTTGGTTCAGGCTCTATCTATATCCTATCATCAAATAGCCTAATATGTGCTTAACATTGTAATTAATCTTTAACTAGGCTCTTTGGTGCATTTATGAATGAGGAATGACAGGTTAGGTCTGTGAAAGTTGTATGTGAATGATTTACAAGATAGTGGTTAGAATACAGCCACTAGGGGTCACCAAAGAGCCTGACCTAATGTATCTGTTGTAATCCTGGAATGAAACGTAGCTTAATTACAGAAACAATCATTACCTAAATCTGCTATAGGTCATTTTGTATTGGACAACTCAAAACGAAGCTACTAAACCAAAGTAATTTGTGGAATACCCTGGTAATTTCTTTTACATGACCTACTTCCTCCGCAGCAGCCCCCCACCCTCTTGTTTGGAAGTAGGGATGCGTCGTCACAACCGGCACTTATATACACTCATTCCGCCTGTCTATGCCCACTGCCCGGACGACCACCGCATGAAGGCTGCCAGGCTCTGAGGGCTTCATGAGCGGACTATTCCCTTCTTACAAACTATCTATTATCGAACAGAAATGGCGACGGATCATATGGAAATGAACGGTGATGCTGATCCAAACGGCGAAATTGAGGTAACGAGCCATTGTCTGGACATATTCTTTGCTAATCCTTTCACCAACTAGACGGCTGTTTAGGGACCAAGGGCAATGACCGTAAACTCGCCACGAATGATCCGCCCCATAGCCTATTTCCCTCATTTTAGGATTTCGTTAAGCCAAACATCTAAATATCTACATATAATTTAGTCTACGAGATGCAAACCATATTTGACGCCCATAGCTATCGAGATACGGCTTTGGTGTTTCCCTAATTCTGGAAAAAATTTGAAAGTTTCTCAGGTTAAAGAGTAACTGCAGTTTTCTCATGTCCCTTGATGCTGTTTGGGGAGGCTCAGTTTACACATAATGACAGACAATACCAAACCGTGTGGGCGCTGGAGCAGGTTACAATCAAAGGAGAAATCCAGGTGAGCCGTCCGTCAACGCAGTGCCATTACAGGTGC
>KN480472.1:24768-54178 GCA_000787095.1 Periophthalmodon schlosseri
TTTGAAATAAAATATACTCAGCAAATATAGGCAGGCTTTAAGGTCCTATGTGGAATTACTTCCAGCCCTGCCCAATCCATTTGACATTTTTCCCCTGCCAATACTTGGCTTTCAATTCAGCCACTGCAAATATCTTTTGGGCAAACATTTCCCTGCTTCCCAGACATGAATGCTTCCATTGCCCAGTGCTTACATTATAGTATTTAGAATACTGGGGTGGAAAAGAACGCAGTATTAAAGCATGATAGGCTACAGGTGGCCTCATGTCATTGTCTAATTTATTCTCCCCAAAAGCAGTTCAACAAACTGGTATCCCTAATTGTACTATCATTAACCTAATTTTGTATAGGTAGGCCTATGTTTGTGTGGAATTTAGGAGGCAAAATTATTGTGCAAATTCATTCTTTTTTCATGCTATGAAATTCTTTAAATTCCAGTCCATAATCTCTTGAGTGGCTATGGCACAGAACTCTCTAAGTACTGCCCACACTGAATCTTAAGTTACAATTCTAATTTAGTTTAATTCTAATTTAGGACAAGCTATGTATTAAAATATCATCTCCTTGGTCACTGTGGCGGTATAAGGGCTATTAAGGGTTTTTTTCCACTTGCGTTTTTTTGGCCAAGTTTGTGCTGAGTAGTTGCTAACCTGGGCATAAAGGACTCATTGATTGGTCATTCAAAAAACACATCGAATTCAACTGTAAATATTACACATGAGAAATCCCAAGTGTCGGCAGTGGGATGGTTACTTTGGCACGTTGCCATAGTTACAGCCCAGGACTCATTGGCAAGTAGGCAAATGATTGTGTTTACTCTGTTTGAACAATAGGCTTAACCTATTTACCTGTACAAAAGTAAAAGTTGTAGTATTTTGTTTTATCACAATATCAATATTCCTAAATTTGCATTTGTATTATTACCTATTAAGCTATCACCAACCTTATTGGTGCTGCTGACAAATTTGAATTTAAATAAATTCTGACTCATTTTTCCCATGTTGCCTATGCATTTAGGTGGAGTTTCTTTTACTTCTGCATACGATTTATTTTTGACCCAGTGACATAGCACGTAAAAGAGAGGAAGAGGGTTGGTAAAGAGAGTCAGACTGACCTGACCAAGTGACTTCTGGAGACTTCCTGTTTTTCAGTGGTCATATGTTTTCACTTCCATTATTTCATACTTAAAGAATTCTTTTGGTTTCGTTTTACACCATCTTCTCATAAATATTTCTTAATCACAGATAAAGAATATAAAAGCCAGATTTTTGTAACATTTCACTTAAGCTCCAGAAAATATGTTTTTTAGGTTTTGCATGTATATCGTTTACTATACAGAACCCTATAAGAGTGGCAGTTTTGGCCATCAAAAGTTAGTTATCAGGCACAAAATTCACAATTTAATTTCATCTGAATCTCAAAACACATCAATGTTGAGGTCAAAATGTTCTAATAAAGTGTCTCTCAAACTGCGGTACATGTACCGGTACTACTTGTACAATTACTTGGACAACTTTCTTGATTGCCTGAGGTTTGCCTGATTCTTCTTTTTATCCACTTTTTTGTCCTCCTTTGGGTAATTTCTTGTTTAGAATTATAGTGGAAATGATGTAGTCCTCTTTTAGACCTGGTTTATCGCTAGATTAGACCTGGAATAGTCCTGTTATATATTAGATTTAGATTTGGGGGTACTCGGAAAGCCAAATCTTTTTTGGGGTGACAATTGATATGAAACATTTGAGAGCCATGGTTCTAATATACCTCATACCCCATCATGTGTGCCCTCTTTTGTCCATATTTGGTGTAGGTTCCTTTGCAGGGCCGTGGTAAGAGGATGCAGGGGCCCCTAAACATGAACCACTATGCCAATAAGAAGAGCGCCGCGGAGAGCATGCTGGACGTGGCTCTGCTAATGGCCAATGCTTCACAACTCAAAGCTGTGTTGGAGCAGGGCCCAGATTTCACCTTCTACACAGTTCTTATAGCTCTCATCAGCATCTCCCTCATCCTGCAGATATTGGTGGGAATACTGCTTATCTTCATAGGTGAGTATTTGGCCTTTCACAAGCACCACTTTATCCCAATAAAAGTCTTAAGTATGATTATCCCAGTAAAGCTTATAGATCCTTTAGAGTCAAATATTAATGTACTATAGAAAAGAAAAAAAAAACATTTGTCACTAGTGCAAATAAAAACTTAGCTCATATACAATAAATACTGAGCTCATAAAAATGTCATCTCCTTAATGAATATATATATATAATTATCATGACAGGACCAAAGCAAATATGTTTGGATTTATAAAAAATCTTAGATACCACTGAACCACTAAATCACTGTAATTTGTAATAAACAAGGTCATGATGTTTCCTTTTGATAGAAAATGCGAAGACCTCAATTTCAACGTAATTCTGCTTTTCAAGAAAACAGTTTAGTTTCCTCCCTCAGTGGTGCTGTTAAACTCCACTGTCATGACGTTATCTTGTGTGAACAGAGAACCCTGTTGTGATAGACAGATGCCTTCAGAAAGCTCAGACAGGGAAACGCATCTCAGCTGGTTCCCATTTAAATATTAAACTAGTGGGGACGCATTATGTCACTCACATGCTGTTAGGGTATGTCCTAAATATTTATCTCTCTCTCTTTTTTTTTATCCATCCCAAGGTAGTAAAAACATGTGGTTGCAGGAATAAACTAGGATTATATTGGGAGAGAAATGGTGTTAATTTATGGTATAAGGTGGGTTTTTTTTCATTTTATCATAAAATACAGAAAATATAAAAATCAAATTGTAAACCAAGAAAAATAGGAGGAAAATTGCCATCTCTATGTAAACATTACAAAAGTGTTACACAGGACATCTGCTGGGATTTGCTGTATGTTACAGTCAAACGAGTCAGAAGACTAAAGTAAACATTACTTGATAAACCAATGAACTTCCTCTGGCAGTTGTAGTTAAAAAACAGAATTCCTTCAGTTTCCAAACCCTTTCAGAAAGGTTTTTTTTTCCTCATATTGATCAGTCATAACCTTTGATAACACTTGATTTTGCCTAAAAACTCATAAAATGATGTTCAATATGAATTTTCTAAACATAAACAATACAGAAAGACAACACTGCCTGAAACTCTATGCTTTTGCTGCTGACAGAGGATTGACTGTGGACCTCTCAATTAAAAAGACCCAAGCATATCATTGACAACTAGAAATGACAGAGCTTGATCTGGATTTAAATTGTTTTCATTTTACAGCCCTAGTCTCAAATGCTTTCCCTCTCAGTGGTGTTGTTAATGGTTGTTAACTATGTAGCGCCCTCTTGTGGAGATCAGTGTGACTTATAAATATTTCCCTCTTGTGCTTTCAGTGAAGTGGAACCTAAACGATGAGAGCATGCACTATAGACTCAACATCCTTGAAAATGTCGCTACTGCCTTGGTTTTTGTCATTGTTGTTGTCAATGTCTTCATCACTGCCTTTGGTGTACAGCAGCCCGCAAAAAGTGGATAACCTTAATTTTATTTACTTATCACCTAAACCAAATAGTGCTATGGACAGTATTATAATTCGAAGCAACAGTCCCAACTTTTTAACTAGCACGTGAACACATCATGCTGCTGCCTTCAATTGCAACTCCACTGCGGACCAAGATGTTAGATAAGCTTGATGTGTAAGGAAGGGCAAATGGAAATATCTAAGCACGTCTATACACTCGTTAAGATGGGATATAACTTTTATTACCTCAAGTTTCTGAAACAAAATGCCTTTATATTTTAAAAATATTGACAGTTTTATCGAGACAACAAAACTTGTGCTTTTTAATGTAAGAAATATGAGCTTTAGAATGATGTGCTGTAGTGTTTGAAATATACTTTTTACAAATGTATCGTATTCTCTGGAGTATAAGTCGCACTGGAGTATAAGTCGCACCAGCCAAAAAATGCATAATAATGAAGAAAAATAAAAATATTTCACATATAAATCGCATCTGAGTATAAGTCGCACCCCCGGCCAAACTATGAAAAAAAGTGCGACTTATAGTCCAGAAAATACGGTACAGAAAAAAATACTAGCCAGTGCTTTTCATTTTATGCTTTAAAAAACTCAATTATATAGATCAGATTTTTGTGTTTTTCTATGCAATCCACCTTATGTGTATACAGTTATGATATGTTTTTTTTTAATACTGTGTATTACTGACCATTATTTGATCACTGATTATGAGCCTTCAGGTATCTAAAATTCCTCTGCTACAATTTTACACCAGATTTATAAATAATTGTTTCCTACATAGTTTATTGTGTGTAAAAGGCTTGGTTTTAAATCTCTGATGTATTTTTTCAGTTTAATCCGTAGTGTAAAAAAACAATGGATAGCCCATACTATGAGTTATGTGGGCAGATGTAAGGTATATCTCAGAGTGCCTCAGACCTTGAACTTGTTCACACAACTCTAAAGGGCTACATTCATTTTTATTTCTACAAATCTCCAATGAGCACCTGAGACTTTTCAATATATTTTATATATCACTCGTTAGATCCAGTGAAGCATTCCACCTACCCCAATATTTAATTTTAAATGTGTTGTGTGTTTTGTTTATTCTGAGACATAGAAAATTGCCTGGACAGGCTCCAGAGTCCTGAGACCACAATAACTGATAGCATCTAATTAATCAGAAATGTTGTTTTTTTGTGTACTGTATAATTTGAAGTCAGGTTAAATGTTTTGACCAAAGATCATGTCTTTATTTTATCTTGGCATTGAATACACTGTGGCACTTTGATGTGTTTTCTTTTCTGATTTATAAATAAAATGGAAATATCTGTGTAGTTAGGCACCTTTGTTTAATAGAAACAGTGATACAAATGACCAATGCACATCTCAATGCAAGGTTTTACAGAACACAATACCAGATGAATGTAGATATTTCATTCTTGTCAGGTTTTAGTCCATTCAGTTTAGTCTGTTATTGAGTAACTGCCAAAATACAAGCACTTGAAAAGTAATTTCTGACAGCGATGGGCTTTATTATATGTCTCAAGTTAAATGCATTTTTATATATGAAGGCCAGTAAAAAAACAATTGTATTCATGCAAAGTCTATAATCTAACAGGAAGAAGCTGTATCCTGCTGGAGATTCTGGAAAAGTGGAAATTACTTTTCCGTTTTACTGATATAGGGAGTGGCTTTCGTGCGTTAACATTTAGGGAAAAAAATAGGTTAGGGATGCCACGAAGTAGGTGACAGTGCCTTAACCGCATATGTGTTGCCGGCGACAGGGGCCATTTCTATCTTTGTCAAGAGGAATGCTAACCTTCTCTTTTCATACAACATGTGGATGAACTCTTTATAAAAGCCCAGACGCGACTTGATTATGGTTCCACAGACTAGCAGGCCTGATGCCAGTTTTCCAATCAAAGGACGGGGTTTGAATATTTAAAATTGGAATCAATTTTCCGTGCATTTTTTTACATATATTTAGCTAGAATCCCATAATGCAATGCGAGGAAATGATGCAAATTAGCTGCTGACCACGTTTCCGCTTACAAAAATTGAAACGCAAACAACCCTGAAAGCGCTTCACAAACTACTTAAAAAGTTCGCACATAGATTTGTTCCTAGTCAGTAGACTCAACTCATTTATAGAGGCCAATGGCATCAAAGAAATAGCATGCCTGAGTTTGGTGTAGTAACTCAAAGAACCACAAGAGGGCGCTGATAGTCTTTCAAAAGCGACATTTTACAGGCCTAACTATATCTGTTCAAATGCGTTATATTTCTTGTATACACACGTATAGTGCATTTTTTTTTTAATCCCTTTAAATAATGAACCTAAAAATTCTTCAAAAAGTGCATTTTTATTTGCAAGAATAGGTTATTAATGTCCCATTTTCATGATACACTACCAACCACCTACATTAGAAACATTACAAAATGTTACAAACTTATTTTAAGGCTTAAAAAATAGTGTGCTTTGGCAATTTGTACATTCACGGTGAGGAGTAAATGTAGAAAAAAAAATAGTGTAATAAAGCACTATATTATTTCTTGAGTGTTTCTTCTGTGTACCATATGAGAACCTCTTGAGCTTTTTTCTTCAGACCTAGAGCTGCCATTCCTAGAGCGCGGCTGCCTCCTGTCAGTTTAGCTTCTACAAAAAAAAATACTTACTAAAGGAGACTGCATAGAAAAAAATAAAATCAATTATGTATAATTCAAGGAAAATACCACTTACCTCCATAGTAATAGATCAAAGCCAATCCCAACGCAATACCAAAACAACCAATGAAGAAGAAAGGCCCTAGCAATGATATAAAAAGGCGAGTAATGAATGTTTGAACAAAATTGCAAGAGTGAATGTTATGAGACGGTGTAATCCCTCATTCATCCAGGAGTGGTCCAATAAATAAGGTTTCAGAGGTAGGATGACAACCTCTGAAACCTTTTTTACGGTGAATGCAATGTAGATCTTTAACAATCTTTATGCAGTCTTACCTTGATCATTCAGCACATGCTTCTGCTGGAGGTTCTGTGGATATCTCAATGGATCTAAAGAATCTAATTTAAAAAACATGTTAAGACTTGTTTTTTAGGTATTTAGATGTGTAAAATACTGTTAAGACGTACCCCGGAGGCGAAGTCGGGTTGGTAAACTGTAGTACACTTCTTCCACGTGCAAGTGTAGAGCTCTGTAAAACTCACGACAGGCCTCCTCTCCTTTACTCTGCAAATGTGTCAAGAGCTCGCCAAGCCGGACACTGGTGGGCACATCCAAGTTACGAAACTGTCAAAAAAATAGTAATAACTTATTTCTGCCATTTATTTACACTTGATGGATTTATTGGCTTAGTACAGTAATAAGTAAAGTGTACTGACTCTGGAGGCCTCCTTATCAGTGAGTATTTGTGGATAAATCCGGTTAAGTTGAAGTATGAGTTTATCCACTAGCTCGGTGTCCAGTCTATGGTCAGCCTTGAGGAAGGTGCTGTCCTCTGCTAGCTGGTCTTGAAAACTATCTGCTGGGGAGATATTAGATTGCATTTTAAATATTTGATTTCACACAAAATATATGTTTATAAATAGAACTATAAAAACAGGTGTCAAAATAGCCATTTTATTATCATGAATACTTACCTTTTTGTTGTTTGTTTTTGTTTGTTTTTTTTCTGTGCCCCTTGACTTTATATACATTACTATACAGTACATACATACATTATAAACATGGCATCATCAAAGTCAGGCAGTTTGATCCAGAACTTGCTTGGTATTCAATCTTGCCCTGTATTCCCAACTTGAAGTAACCTACACCATGCATATTTCAAAACAAGAAAACTTAAAATTTCAAGCAAAAGAGAATTTAAAAAGTTGCAGAAGCCCATAAGATTAGTGCTGATCGTTATTTGAAAAAACGATCCTGTCAAACCTCCCAAAACTTCTGAAAAACAATTCACGGTTTTGTAGCAAAGCGGAGCAACGTTTCAGTTTGCTACTCTAATGACATGCGTTAGTGTAAGGGAAAAAGCGCCGTCTAAGAACACGCTGAAAACCAAAATATATAATCCCTGTATTCAACCCTGTCAAATAAACTATATACAAACATACTTTTACTAAAAGACACAAACCTCCCATTGTGGAGTCCCCTTTTTCTGTCCTTTGTTTGGACACTCCCTCTTACGTCAGGACGCAAAATGTTAAGGCGTACGTCACGTCTTCAGCGTCCCTTCCGGAAACAAAAGTGAGTAGAAACTTCGCCTCTAAATTTAAAACTATCGATTCATCTTCCAAACTAAAGAACCTTATGTGTTTGAGCTGTTGGAACAAGTCATGCTTTTTACAAGTCATGCTTTATATATATCATATATCATGGAAACAAAACAATAATGAAAATTATATTTATTTCACGACACATAAGTAGGCTATTACCACTGATGCCAGATACAGACATGAATCTTTCAAGTGGTTTACCAGGTCACTCAACTCAAACTTTGTGAAAAAAGGGCAATGAAATAAATACAGCTGCAGTTGTAGTAAAACATACAAATGTAAAGAACACAAATGTAAATAACTCAAATGTTAGGGAACATTTGAAACTAGTGTAACAATTATAGCATAGCATTATTATTATGTCATTGTGCATTTTCAACAAACTGGGCACTGCAAGAGTATTGGCAAAATGTTAGAAAATTATAAAAAGTAAAACATCTATAACATCTCTCCTTCATGGACAATTAGAAATACTGTTGACACTTGTAGCATAAACATCTTTAAATAATGTTTTCCTTAATTATAAGAAGTTGATATGTAACAGCTCTGCCATCTATAACATTAAAACAATTTATACAAAACAAATGTGAACATTTGTGTTTAAAAACTTAAGTAAAAGCTATAAATAGATTTTTTTTTTTAGAGATTTATCACATTTGCTTCATAAAATCTTTTTTTTTTTTTTTTTTTTTCCAGGCAGTGATAAGGAAACCTATCACAAGAAGGCTTTAAGGACAGTTAAGTTAAGGCAGAAGAGCTTGTAGTCATTTTGTGTTTCAGAATCATCTGAAATGTCAGGTTTTAAAGGTATTCCACAGAATATTCCTGATTAGTTAACAAAAATAAAATAAATATGTTATATTCTCAAGAATGTCATGATATATATGGCATAAAAAGTCAAAACAATGTAATACTCAAAAGTGGCATTATTAGTTTAAAAGAAAAGTAAAAAAAAAAAAAAAAAAGTGCTCAGTTTAGGCAATAAGAAATCAATCACTCTATCTCTGTCATATGAGTGTCGAAGGACTGAGAGCTGGAAGGCAAACCACTTTGGCACTTTAGAAAGTGACTTGACGAATACTGTGCGAAAACAAAAGGACCAGGTGCACAGGAAACTGGCCTCTGATCTTGGGAAGACATACTCTAAAAAAATAGAAATGTAAAATGTTTAAGACTTTACATGACAGAGAAATGCCTCCTTCTTACTTACTTTACTTGTGGCTGGCTCCTTTTCCCTTTTTGCCCTTGCCTGCTGCTACTGTGGCACTGGTGCGACGTGCCTGTTCGTGGTCAAACTCTAAATCTTCGAGTCGCTGTGTTAAGGCCAGTTTCTGCTGAATGGCCATTCGCAACAGTGAATTCAGGGTCTTCTTCTCATCTTCGGCTGCAGCAAGTTGTCTCTGCATATCATCCAGTTGAGTAACATACTCATCACACCTGGAAGACACAGTGTAGAAAAATGAGAATAAGACCTAATCATATATTAATAACCAGCAGGTGGAGCCGTTTCCCCCACAACAATGTGGTAGTCACATGTTATAATCCCTGAACAGCATTTTCCAGATGGGAGGATAGGATCTCTGGTAAATGACTTACAAAGAATAACAGGCCCGCCTACACAGTATCATCTGTTATATTATTTTATATTTAATTGATAGTATATTTTCTGTTTTTAATATGCCATGCCATGGTGTACAGTTTGTCTGCTTAAGAGTTGTAAATGCACCTTGTAGCAAACATGGCTCGCAGAGAGGAGAATGTGGCAGCATCTTCTTTAAGAGCCTTCAGTTCATTGCGAAGCTTCGTTATGGTCTCAGTCACCATCGTCTTTTCACCTTCATATTTACTCTTTAGGTTCGCCAGAGCAACCTCAGCTGTCTAAAACCAAGAAAAATTGAAAGCATTTTTACAAGCAGATAAATGCATCAAGGAAATACTGCATTCAATGGTCTTGTTTTTAAAAGAAATTTAGTAATGCAAACCTGTTTGTTAGCCTTTAGGACTGCTCTAAGAGTTGCAATTTGTTCTCGTTTAGTGCTCAGCAGAGACTTCAGTTTTAGGATTTCTTCCATGCAAGCCTCTTTGTCTTTGTCTGCTACTGAGCTCAGCTCTAGATTGGCCAGTCTCTGGCGGGACAGCTCCGTTGTGCGATCCACAGCCTGCTGAAGGTGGCGGATCTGATCCCGAATGATTGCTACGAGGTTATAGATGTTCATGGGCTCTGGCCGCTGATCAGCAGCCGACTCAGTCAGACCATTAGTGAGTTCTTTTCCTTCTTGACCTCTTCGGACCAAGGCTTTGCCCTCTTTATAATAGTCGAGCATGACACGATTGGGGGTTTCATTGTTGCACATGCAGACATGGTTGTAAAGGTTTGCGAGCTCTTCACTGAATGCTATGAGCTCATCCTGGGCGATGTTGAGGCTTCCCAGAGACTCCCCTGCAGCCTCAGTGGCCACACGCAGCTCCTTCTCCAGGCGGGTAACTAGGGCTTTATCTGCCTGGCTGATCTTCTCTAGAGAGGCCAGACTGGCCCTCAACTCCTGGACTGCACCTTCCAATCGTGCACGCTCCACCTCGTATTGGCTTCGACACTGCTCATATTCTGCCTTTATGCTTTTCAGTTCCTGTCTCAGTTCCCCTGCCTCAGACATGGCCACAGTGTATTTGCACTTGAGGATCTCAGGTCCGTTGATGTCCAGCTCGTAGTACTCTCCATCGTCGTGACTGTCCCGGTCTTTTTCAGAGTCCAGAGCCGACTGACGCTCTTTACTGGCCTGGAGTTTCCTCATGGCGCTCAGGTTCTCCGTCAGCCTGTTGACCGTCTCCTTTTGTTCAGACACAGTGCCATAGGCCTGCTCCAGCTGCTTCTGACTCTCCTGAAGAGAACTGATCAGGGCAACCTTCTCTCGCTCCACCTTAAGCAAAAGAATAAAACATTCACTTGATTCATTAATGGTACTTTCACTTAAAAAGGGCGTATCCTTTCATGGAATAAAGTTTAATTTAAAATCACATTATTTAGCTTGAAAAATTTTGACAACTAGCCATTAAAATTCTTATAATTATATATAATCACCAACATTGATTCAACAATTAATAATACCTATGAGACAACGTGACAGTAGTCATTTATGGGCAAAATCAATACCTGCACAAGCTGCTGTTTGAGCTTCTGAATCTCTGATATGTTGAGTTCGCTCAGTAAGTCGTCCACTAAGCTGGGAGCAGGTTTGAAGTCATCTCTTTTGTTGGCATCGTCCCCTTCACCAGTTTTGACCAATCCATTTTCAAAACCACGGATAAGGTCATCATTGTCGGGCTCTGTGCCTGAGGGGTCATCATGGAGCTTCAGGTTGTCTATCGATATATTAAATGAGCTGTTGTAGACCGATCCTCCGATGGTCATATAGTGGGAGAGCTCTTTTCGAATACTGGCCTTCTGCTCACGTTCGGTCTTTATCGTCTCTAAGGCCTCGGCCAGCTGCCGCTCAGCAATCTCTCTCAGATGAATGGCCTCCTCAGTTTGACTGTGCTGACACTGGGAGTCCTCTTCCAGGCGACGGATTTCATGTTTGAGGCCCTCAAACTCCACCTGAAGAGTTCAGGGGTCAGGGGTCAGAGGTCAGAAGGACTATATGAGCTGCTTCTCCAGGACTTAAAATGTATTTGAATATGTAGTTTGTCTTACCTGGTTTTGTTTCAGGACAGACACTTGCTTCTGAAGAGAAATGTTTTCCTCCTCCAACTCACTGTAGTCTTGTAGCAGTCGAGCTTCTCGCACTTTATACTCTCTGATATCATCACGCATTTGAGTACGCTGCAGGTCTGCAAGCTCTGAATTCTGAAATGGCAAAAAAATAGACACAAAACCTTAATTAAATAAAAATCTAATACTAGACAGTAACTAGTCATGTTTCAGTTTCATATAACTGTATATTAACTGTTCTACACAATTTGTAATCTTTAAAATAACCTTTTAATATGGATTAGTAGTAAAAAGGTAAATGTCAACAACCTTTCTGCAAACATACTGATTAAATTGTCTCTAAATGTTGTTGTTTGGGAGGGTAGGCTGGTTTTGTCCCCCAACTACAGACGTTTGAAGGGCCTACATACCAAATTTTGGATTCCCCTGGCTTAGAAAAAAATACATCTCTTTGTCCAATTTCCTTCTAAAATTGCTAAAGCACATCCTCTTCCTCCTACTGGAGTGTCAATCAGTCTATCTATCATTCTGTTTTTACAACAGATAATAGATATTCTTTCCACAGAACCCTTTATATTACATCAACAACAACTAGTGTATTTAGCCCCTAATATTTGTTTTAGCCTTACCACACATATTTATCATAGTTGTAGCATAGTCCCTTTTGGAGATTTTCAAAAATAGTGTTTGGTAAGTATTGGTACAGTTACAATTGACCAAAAATGAAACACAAAACATTTATTACCTCTCTCATCTCTAGGGTGATCAATGAGAGGCGGTCGTTTTCTGCCAGGGCATTGGTGAGCGAGGCTTTGGTCTGCCGCAGGTCATTCTGCAGCTCCAGGACCTTCTGCTGGTACAGAGCCTCTTTACTGGCTGACTCCAGGATCAGAGACTCCTCCCGGCTCTCCCCATCTGCAGCCACCTTCCTGTGAGTTGAGTGAGCCTGTCCAAAGGCCTAAACACAGGAGCAAAAATAAAATGAGGTATTCACAGACATACAGGAACTTGTTTTTTAGTGGCCTGGTTTTTTAGTGGCCACTAATGCACTTTTTCCCACATTCATCATGCAGTCCTGCAGCTATTTAGACAACATGCATTATATTGCATTGACCAAGTAACAGTGCAAGGAAAAAACCAAAAGGTCCACCATGGATACAACTAAATCTCAACAAGAGCACAGAGAAATTCAATACTCATAACTGGCATCAGTTTAACAGAGCATCCATTCCTTTAGATTGGATTAATCAAGATTTCTATGCTTCTTTTTTTTTTTTAATGTTTCCCAAGTCAAAACATTTTAACCATTTGTGTCTGAGAGAGAATCCGTCTGGTTTTGTGCTTTACTGCACCAACAGGTCTATTATGAAAACACATGGACCACAGCTGCACGTGTTATGATGTGCCAAAAACAAACAAAGCCTTTGAAATACTTGTTGTGGTCTCAATAAGATAAGATAAGATAAGATACAACTCAAATAAGTTCTTAATTGAAGCAAAGCATTTAACATGATAAATGATAAATGTCTCTTAATAAATCTGAGATAATTTCTGTATAGTTTCTTCTTCCACATTGCTTTTTCACAGTAACATGACCCATCACAGCCATCCAATATGACATAAATAAAACAAGGAAGCTGCTGCTCACTATCATGAGTTACTCACACAATGACTTGCACCGTGAGTCAGTTTAGTCAATTTAGTTCTGATTTACAACACAGTTTGTGAATATGACAATACAGTCATTACATAGGCCTACTTGCCATCCCAGAGTATGTCAATATATGTGTGCTTTTTATGGTTCAGTCTGTACTGATTTATTACACCAAAAATGTTACTGCAACATTATTATAAATACTACTACCACAACAATGGTGTTTATTTAGCTGATGGATATCTTTGTCCGTTTTGTCTGTAATTAGGTATTCCTTGGTCCTCTGGAGTGGACAGAGGACTTTGCGCTGCTGGATAAAAGCAGCTCCAAATAACCAGTTTGGAAATCATGACTGAGGGCTGTGAAAATACCACAGGGAGCTGTTATTCCTCTCAAAACTCCCAGTGACGTCACTGCACCATGTGTAAACGTTTCTCTTTTCACTTCCTCTGCACCTTCCTTTGTTACTGATAACACTGACCACATTATAATCTGATTGGTCAAGCACATGGAGAGCCAGCCAGAGCAAAATCAGTCACTTTAGGCCTCAGTCATACATTCCAAGAGCAAGTACAGGCACGAGACACCAAAGGGCTCTGCTGATGCTGACAGGCTGATTCCCCTAAATACAGTGAAATCATTTAAGTACTGTGGCTGCCAAGTGCAGTTAGACCAAATAATAAACATACATTGATATATGAAAAATTGTAGCCTAAATACAGAACAATAGGCTGAAATAAGTACTAATAACAATGTAACTTCGGTCATTAACAATAGGCCTTCTTCTTTTACTCTTGTCAGTAGAAAGTTTGCCTAATAACGACAAACAAATATAAAGAATGTTAAGGAGCAAAAATATAAGGACTTGATGTCACTTAGATCACTCCTAATTGGCTATTTAGGAGCTAATTGGGTTCTTTTTTTATTAGCATAACTAGCTTTATTTTGAGTTACCTCCTTGAGCTGGTCTAGTTCCTGTCGGATAGACTCGTACTCTGTCTCCAGCTCCTCATATCTTTGCTGGAGCAGTTGTTTCTCCTCCAGCACCGCCAGACCGTACTCCGCAGCCTGGATCTTCTCGTGGGTGGTTTCGCGGAGCTCCCGGGAAAGTCGCTCGACCTCTGCGCGAAGCCACTGTGGCCCGGCCTCAGTCACCAGCTCCGCTTCGGGATATTCGTGATCGTCCGTGGACATCTTGCCAAGCTGCAGACTCGCCGCTATAACGGGATCCAGCCCAGACAAGCAAGAGTGGCTCAGATATCACAGACTTCTTTGTTTTTGAGTCGCATTGTCGTGATTCATTGGAGTTTAGCTCTCCTCTGCGATTCAGCTGCAGTCTTGGGCAAATCTTAGTGACAAACTCAATAATTTGATCATTATCGTAGACTTTTCCTCTGCCCTTGTCGTGTGGCTGTGAAAACTTCTGTTGAGATCATCGAGAGGAAAATGCTATTCTTGCAAGACGTTCAAATGTGCTGCAAAGGGAATTGTAGTTTCTAATGAGACGCTAATGCGCGTAGGACGATGGGCAGCAGTTTTCACAGGACTACATTTACCATAATGCAATGCTTGGCTTCACGGGCAGTTGAGTATGTGACGCCACACTGACACCTAGTGGTTATACAGTCTTTGGTTGTACATCAAAATGGGCTAATTAAAAGAACAACATTATGGGATCCACCCAACATTTTGGTGGGAATAAACAAAAATTTCTAATACTACAACAGACTTAAAATAATCCTTGTATGTAGTTATTAATTTCCCTATAATTATATCAATATTGTCACATTTTAAACAAGTTAGATGTCGCCTATGAATACAACTATTAATATTGTAAAAGCAAAAAGTTAAATCTGTCAACCGGACAAAAAGTTGCAAGAGTGAAGACGTTTCGCTGCTCATCCAAGCTGCTTCTTCAGTTCTGTTCAGATTGCTGGTGGACACTGCCTTATGTCTATCTGAAGGGAGGAGCTAACTACACTGAAACTGTGAAAAGCTATTGTTTACAGTTTCTATATGTAGGCTAGGTCTCTGGAGCTACACTAAGTGTGCACTGTGCCTGAGTCATATTTAGCATAATCATTCAGCTCTTAATGGGTACTTCCACACCTATTGACATCCTAGCTAGCTCTATTGTTCTCTTTGTTTTCTTTGTTTGTTAGGTCTGAGGATGGAGTTATAGATGGGAGAATGATGATGTCTAAGGCCCCCATTCCTGTTCAAGAAAAGACTTTCCGAGGTCTTTCCTAACAAAAAATGCTTCTTTAACTCCCCTCTCAAACCATTTCTTTTCTCTGGCTAAGACCTGTACCTCACTATCTTCAAAGGAGTGGTTAGTGGCTCTGAGATGGAGATGTATGGTACGGTGTTGGTCCATTCTCTTATAGAATGGCTGTTTAGTTTCTCCAATGTAATGCTCACTGCAGTCTTCACTACACTGAATGGAGTAGACCACATTGCTTTGTTTATGGCTCAGGGTTTTGTCCCTTGGATGAACCAGTTTCTGTCATAAAGTGTTTGTAGGTTTGAAATAGACTGGAATTTCATACTGTCTGAAAATTCTCTGAAGTTCTTCAGACACACTCCTTGTGTAAGGAATAGTTACACCTCTCCTTCTAGGTTCAGATTCTCTGTGGTTCTGTTTTTTAGCTCTCTTAGATCTATTGAAGGCCCATTTTGGATATCCACAAGCCGAGAGGGCTTTCTCCACGTGTTGTTTCTTCTCCATTTTTCCTTCTGTGCTTGTAGGAACCACTTGAGCCCTTTGTTGTAGCATACGGATAACTCCGAGTTTGTGCTACAGTGAATGATGTGAATCAAATAGCAGGTATTGGTCAGTGTGTGTGGGTTTTTGAAGACTTCTACCTGGAGTCACCGGTCCTCTCCTATAGTTACTGCACAATCTAAGAAGGCCAGTTTGTTCTCCTTGGCCTCTTCCCGTGTGAACTTGATGTTTGGATCCACAGCATTAATATGTGCAGTAAAGGGTTCCAGATCTTGAATTTTGATTTTAGTCCAGTTGTCATCCACGTATCGAAACCAATGCGTATCTGGAAATGAGGCCAATGCATCCTGTTCAAATTGTTCCATATATAAGTTAGTCATAATAGGAGTGACCGGTGAGCCCATGGCACAGCCGTGGATTGGCCTGTAGAAGTTTCCTCTAAACTGGAAATATATGGTATTTAAACAAATTTCCAGCAGCTTGCAGATTTGGTCCGGTGACAGTTTAGTCCTGTCTTTTAGCTTAGTATCCTGTAGTAACTTCCTCTTTACTGCCTCCACCGCTACTGATGAGGGAATACAAGTGAAAAGAGTGGTCACATCAAATGAAACCTGGTCTCATCTGAATCAAATTGAAGATGCTTGACTTTGCTCACAAATTCTGCTGTGTTCTCAATATGGTGCTCCGTGTTGCCCACCAGAGGTCTTCAGATGTTTGGCCACATTGTATGTGATGGAATCTGTGCTACATACAGTGGGTTTGAGGGGTACTCCTTCTTTGTGGATTTTTGGGAGGCCATCCTCAGACCCAAAGCAAACAAAGGAAACAAAGAGAACAATATAGCTAGCCAGGATGTCAATAGGTATGGAAGCACCCATTAAGAGCTGAATGATTATGCTAAGTATGACTCAGGCACAGTGCACACTTAGTGTAGCTCAATAGACCTAGCCTACATACAGAAGCTGTAAACAATAGCTGTTTACAGTTTCAGTGTAGTTAGCTCCTCCCTTCAGATAGATATAAGGCAGTTTCCACCAGCAAGCTGACCAGAACTGAAGAGGCGGCTTGGATGAGCAGCGAAACATCTTCACTCTTACAACTTTTTGTCCGGTTGACAGATTTTACTTTTTGCTTTTACTATGGATCAGACCTGGACGACTGAGGGATTGCACAGACAACTATTTATATTATTATTATACATTTGTACAGCTATGCAATTATATATTTTTAAATTTATTAAATTTACTAGTGTATGGCTAAATAAATAGGTCTTAAACCATTTAATCGTTAACTTTTGTCTCCTGACCTGAATATGCATCATGTTGTGTGTTAGTATAACCTGTTTATTACATAGTAATATCATAAACAAAACATTTAATCACAGTTGGCTGCAGTGTATGAATGTGAAAGCGAAACAGTGTGGGACTTTCCTTGTGCTGTGTGCCTTACAGAGTGGTTGGACGAGTTGAGGAAGTTGTCCCATTATGAATAAATCTCACTGGCACCTGGGCTGGGACACAGGACGGCAGCTGAACCCTGATAAATGGTAGGCTAAGTATACAGTTGAGTGTCTGTCTTGTCCCCTTCTTTATGCGTTTGTCTGTTCAGTCTTTTATCTGAACCCTCTTTTAGCCTTTATCATTCACAGTTCTAGCTATGTGTCTTAGCTTTTGCACATGTATTGTTTATCTTCCATGGAGCCATGTATAATGTTTCTTTTACAGGAAAATGGAAGAGACTTTGCTGTCACCTTTTATCAACATTGTAGGTCATTGTATTATTTTCAGTGTTCCGTATGTATGCATGTAACACCAATGTCAGTGTCAATTATTAATGCAATATAATTATAAATGTAGATTGTAAATAAGACTGCATAGCCTAGAAATTCTAATGTTTTACATCAGAGAAAATAGCATGCCCCAGAATGTTCCTATATAATTTAATTCATTTTCTGCGACAAGAAATTCTGTAGACTCTTCAAAATACTTAAACATGTTTTTTGGTCTTTAGACAAATATTTTCATTTCTTTGCAATCACTTTTGGCCTTGGATGTGGAATGGCTCTTTACAGACCCTATCGTAGTAAGTATCACATGTCTAGTCACATATATACTAAGACGTTTAAGGCATTTACTCTGGCATTTGTTTTTTTGTGTTGTAGCGCTTGTGGTTCCATTAGTCCTTGCTGTCATTTTCACCACATTTTTTGAAATTGTGGGCATAATCTTTGGTAAGAAACAAATGAAATGCTACAAAGACTTGTTTTAGAAATATTTGTTTTAAACTTACAATGCTTTACAATATTTTTTTAAGGTTTGCCAGCCCATACTGCAAAATGCAAAGGCCCTCCTTATGATAAACGAGGTACTCCAAGTAGTAGTAGTAGTTGTAGTAGTAGCAATAGTAGTAGCAGTAATAGTATGTTGTTACTTGTATTTTGTATATTATAAAAATATATATTTTTTGTTTCTTTGCAGATATTTACTGGGGATTTACATTTGCACTTTTTGTGGCCATTCTGCATTCTAACGTATACCATGGTAAAAAAAAAAAAAAAATAATATAATTTTTTTTTAATTTATTTATTTAATGTTGTTTTAATTGGGTATTTTTTCTAATTCAAGTCTATACCCTGTCATATGGATGTGGCTTAATGGTGTTTGCACTTCGAGGGGCAAAACGGAAATACAGCTCTTTATGGTAAAATCTTTGACTAACACTGTCTCCTTATAAAAGTTCTTAAATTATCTGAATGAACTTATAATGCTCTCTTCTCACAGGGAGCTCAGGAACAGACAGAAGAACTGGTGGTAGTAAAAGATATTACAGCACAGAGTCCTAAAACACTTGATAAATTGTTTTTACTTTTATGACATGCACTTGATCTATCTGATTTTGATATCTTCAATTTTTATTTATATAGCACATTTAAAAACAGCTTCGGCTGCCCAAAGTGCTTCACATAAAAAAATTAACAAAAACAAACAAATATACAGATAATACAATACATAGGAAAAGAACAACAAAACACCAAGATGTCCTCTCTAGCTAGTATTAAATGCCAGGGATAAGAGGTGGTTTATGTAAGGCAGTGGTTCTCAAACTGTAGTGCATAAGGTTCCTCACTAAACTGTATTCACATTTTTGCCCTCATTTGGGTTAATCCTTGTTTAGAACAATATATAATATAATCATGGTGTGTGTTTTAATGAATAGTCCTGTTATGGGTTTGAATCTGCTGGTACCCAGAAAGCCAAATATTTTTATTAGCTGGTATATAAAGCTTGTCTCAAGTGGAGGAGTTTAAGTATCTCGGGGTCTTGTTCACGAGTGAGGGAAGGATGGAGCGTGAGATTGACAGGCGGATCGGTGCAGCATCTGCAGTGATGCGGTCGCTGTGTCGGTCTGTTGTGGGGAAGAAGGAGCTGAGCCGAAAGGCAAAGCTCTCGATTTACCGGTCAATCTACGTTCCGACCCTCACCTATGGTCATGAGCTTTGGGTAATGACCGAAAGGACAAGATCGCGGATACAAGCGGCCGAAATGGGCTTCCTCCGCAGGGTGGCTGGGCGCACCCTTAGAGATAGGGTGAGGAGCTCGGTCACACGGGAGGAGCTCGGAGTAGAGCCGCTACTCCTTCACATCGAGAGGAGCCAGCTGAGGTGGCTCGGGCATCTGTTCCGGATGCCCCCTGGACGCCTCCCTAGGGAGGTGTTCCGGGCATGTCCCACCGGGAGGAGACCCCGGGGAAGACCCAGGACACGCTGGAGGGACTATGTCTCTCGGCTGGCCTGGGAACGCCTTGGGGTCCCACCAGAGGAGCTGGAGGACGTGTCTGGGGTGAGGGAAGTCTGGGAGTCCCTGCTTAGACTGTTGCCCCCGCGACCCGACCCTGGATAAGCGGAAGAAAATGGATGGATGGATGGATGGATAAAGTTTGAGAACCACTGGTAGATTTAATTACAGATCAGTTAATTTATATTGCATTAATTTAATAGATGTTTAAATTATGAAAATTCAAATTTGAATGTTTGTATAGTTCAAATTAAAATGTTCTTTATATTATTGTTGCAATAATCAATGACCCCATATCAAATGCTCAAAGCTTTATTACATTGGAATAAGGTATACATACAAAACTTCAAGTAACAAAAAAGTGTTGGTAACAGCAAATGATGAATGCAATTTACTGAAATCTTTGAAATTATGAATTAAATGGTTTGAAATAGTGAAAATCTGACCTCAACTGACAATTGAACAGAGTTGGGGCTCAAATGTAATGTCACCAAAACCGTGAAGAAGGGAAGTTTTTTTTATAGGGCCAACCTACAGCTATTCATTTAAGCGTTCTACTATCTTCTACAGACATTAATCAAACCTACACACTGTAATTCCACACTAATCAGACTTAACACTATGACCCATTGACAACAGTAGATTCCTTAGGTCACTTTTGCATTGATTACAGTTGACCAGGAACAAAGAGCTCACAAATCCAAACCAGTTTTCTATCCATCATAACTTTCTCATGTCAGACTCCACATAATGTTATGCCTCATTAGTATATACCCATCAACCATCACAAATACAATACAAAAAGTCCCACTTAGTAAAAAGCCTGTAGAAACACACAATACCATCAGAATGTCATGTAGCACCAGTCAGCAACTATTGGCCAGGTTAGTTATTGTCATCCTTTGATTTATGAATAGTTTTTTGATTGGGCAAAGGGATGTTTTATTGCAATTTTGTGAGAAGTGTATAAGATGCATTAAATGAACTCTACATCACAAAGTCACATAATATGATTAAAGACCTAGGGACATTCACAGTGACAAAAAGAGAAGAAAAAAATATGTGTTTGACAACGCTAAGCACGGGCCATGGTCCTCAGAGTTACTTAGCATTGGTGGAGCTGCTCATGAGTTTGCGGACGGCCTGGGCAATGGCATCGCGGTCAATGCCGAAGATTTTGAGCAGCTCTTGAGGTTTTCCGCTTCGGGGAACATGAGACACAGCCAGACAATGCAGGTTAAAGCCCTGCTCATTCACCATCACAGAGCTCAAGGCTTCACCCAGGCCACCTGCAAAACAACAGTTCATTATATGGGAATCACATGAACATAAAAAGCAACAGTAGCAATGTTTGGAAGCAAATAGTTAGCAAATCAAGCAAAACAAGTAGAGCTACATTCTCAGTTAATTTGGATACATCATAATATTTGCATAAGGATGTTTAAGGTAAACGTGTACAAGAAAAATACTTAGTTGAAGTCTAGTTTAAGTCCAAGTCTAATGATAAATTTAGAAGAAAGGAGTGACAAAAATGTTATAAACATGGCTCATAAAATGTTTAAAAACTAAAACTACAAAAGTGAATTTCAGTTACTACATGATACAATTTTATTACACTGTACTGTGCCAGCACAGGCTGGTTGGTTATCAGGCTTGATTACCCGCCATTTTGAGAACCTCTGGGAGAAAACAAGATGGTCTAATTGCACATTTGTCTTCAGTTTCCCTCTGCTCTTTGTGGGCAGAGGGCATGGCCGTCTGTGCTCTGTATGTAGGTCACCCTCATCGCCATGGGCACATTTGTAGTTAAGGAAATCTGACAGCTCTTTGTGGCTTTCCAAACTATACCAAGATATCTTCTTGCAAAAGCCCCCCTCCCCCATTACAATAAACAAATGTCACCACATCGCTTTACTGTGAGTTTACCAATTGGACCAATGGGATTGTAACACTGCGACCCGGAAAACCATTCAAATACAAAGATATGGCCTATAGCAATTATATACACACCACACAGCCTTCTTGGTGGTCATAACATTGTATCGACCTGCTTATTCCTGTACTCTACAGAACTAACTTTGGTTCCAATTTTCTTCAAAACCGGCTTCAATCTCATCAAATTGGAGCTACCGTTGTGTATCTTTTGGTCAAAACCACTACAGTTCACAGACAAATTTTTAATGAGTGCCACAGAAATGGTAAAACTTGTTCCTCTAATGTCTGAACTCTCCTCTGGAAACTGGTGGTAGATCTATACATTAAAAAACTCAAGCATATCATTGACATTTTGATTCCATAAAATAAATACATAAATAAATAAATAAAATATTTCCAAGCCATCAACAAGGTAAGGTTCCACATAATTAACACTGAATCTCACTATGAAAGTTATCAGGTCAGTGGGTCTATCGTGTATATTCACTTGCCTTCATAGTAGTGGTCCTCCACAGTCAGCACTCGTCCTCTTGTGGCGCGCCCGTGATCAATGATGGTTTTGTAATCCAGTGGTTTGATGGTAAATGGGTCAATAATCCTAATAGAGATCCTCTCTGAAAAAAAGTAAATCATTTTTTGCCAGTAATAAAATGTGTATATACACAATACAGATTCCACAAAGCCTCTATATAAAATACAGATAGGATATCAATAGGAAATTCTTGTCATACCTTTTTTCAGATGCTCAGCTGCCGCCAAAGCTTCGTGGATCATCATCCCTGCTGCTACCACCGTCACCTGGTCATCTTTGCTCTGGTACACCACCTAAACATGCAATATTAGACAACAATATGAAAACTCAAATGTTTTTTGGAGTAATTTAATGAGTAAGTTTATTTGAAATTTGTGACCTGTTTATATTACCTTTGCTTGTCCAACATGGAAGTCCTCATTACTATTGTAGATAATGGGACAGTCATGGCGACTGGTTCGGATGTAGCACAAACCCTTAACGACAAAACACATTATTATAATTATTTTAAATCAAACTTTATATTTCCCATAGAAATTTTGGATTACGTACCTTTGTTGTGGCAGCAAGATCCAGGGCCTTCTCTGTGGTCACTCCATCACTCGGGTAGAAGACAGTTGAAGAGGGAAGAGCCCTGAACATGGCAAAATCCTCCAGTCCCATGAGAGATGGTCCCTCCTCACCTACAAAATTTGATTCATGCATTTATCAAATTACAAAATATATATTAAAAAATACTTATGGGAGGTGCCTTTAATATCAATGCACACTTAACATGCATATACCTTGCTATAGTCCTTGTGCACACCTCAAACAGGGAAGGTGGGAGAGAGAGGGGAGGACAGTGGGCAGGCAGAAGAGCTGAGGAGTGCGGTGTGAGGAGAACACAGGGTTACAGAACAGGAAGGACACATTTCTTGGGATACTGGGACAGTGAGGTCAATTTGTGAAAAAATTCATTGTAAAATCCCAAATACTGACCACTAGAGAGGCCACAATGGGAGCCACACAGTTTGATGTTGCTCTCGGACATGGCAGCCATTCGTAGCTGGTCATGGGCCCGGGTAAAGAAGGAGGAGAGCGTGCTGGCAAACACGAGGTTTCTGTCACGAGCAGCACAGCCCACTGCAACACTGACCTGGAGAAGAGATTATGTTACTCAATTACATATTTACTACACTTACTACAATAACAAGCAATTATACAGTACTGACTATATTGTCTCATACTTTAAAAATAAGTTTAGTAGTAATAAAATACAGCATTACAATTTCACTTTATTTACTGTAGCCAAATGATTGATTTAAAATGACGTAGCTATAGAAATAGAATACAAACATGTTCATTGACTCTGTTCAAAACTGCAGTGCTCAATCGCTGTGGCTGGCTTTTCATAGTGGGGCATTTTCATTGTTTCACTTTGTGAAACAATGTTTTTTCTTATGTTTTTTTTCTTAATGAAAATGTCTATGTGGCATATTTTACCCCACATTTATGAGCCAGAGTCAAACCTGAGCTAATGCTTACAGGATTACTCAAAAACCCATGAATCACTTAAAATGCCACAGTGAGTAAGCTTATAGATAGTGAGGGTAAAAGTTATAGCATGATTAAAAGCTCATAATAGTCCATTCTGATATATATTTCTAAGACTGATAAAGAATCTATCCCGCTGTTTGCTGTTGTCATGAGACATTTGACTTTCGCTGAAGATTTTGGCAGATGGTTCGACCCTCTGCATTAATATTTCACATCTGAACCTCTGAATTCACTTGTCACAAGAGTTCATCATCTGTACAGTGTCTGACCTAGATTACAGTGCACGGCTGTAGCTAGAGTTGACAGCTCCCAAATTTAAAGTCAGCCCTTCCCCCTTCTCCAAACTGGACCAGGGCATAAAATCAGCATAATGAATAGCTACATATATAATAGAAAAGGTTGTCTGTCAGTCTTTCCAATTATTGCAGTAAAGAAATCACTTTCTTATTACTTTTCTTATATTTTTCTTATAGTAAACTTTAGGGTGAATTAGGTGCATTTCATTTACCATGTTTTGTTGGGCTACATAGCACTCCACAAAGCGATTTGGATGCTCATTCTTGAAGATCTCTGAGTAGGTGAGGTTGTTGGTGTCTCCGTCCAGAGCTACCACACGTTCATAGTAGCGGCCCAACTTTGCCAGGGCCATCCCATAGGCCTTTCGGGTGGAAATCTATGAAAGAAGGCATACAGTATTAGTTACAAAGCATAGGGTTTTTACAGAAATAGAAAAACATTTTTGGGCTGTACATTACATTGCAAAATGGCATGTAAATCCCTCAGTCATCCATTTTTAACTGAAAATTCTGTCCAATAACAAACTTTCTGAAACCTTTGTTAGAACTAATTATTATATATCCTTTTCAATCTTGATTACATCTGCACTTAAACACCTGCACTTAACTCCTGATCAAATCTATTGTATTCATGGTTTATACAGGTTTCTTTCTTTCATACTTATTTAATCACAGGTATCATCTTTTGGTAGTAATGATTTTATATGATAGCAGTAGTATGTATCCCTAATACAGTATAATTCACAAATGTTCTAAATGTAACCTTTTCTCCGGCCTTGTAGCTGGGTGCGCTGGGCATTCGGATGTTCCTCAGGCTGACAGGGGGAGAGTCCTCGATGGGGGCGGATGGATACAGGTGCTTACTGGTGTTTGTGATGCGACTCTGCCAATCCTTTACCACCATCTCGGCCATATCTTTGGGCAGGGGCTTGGCGTGCCAGCCTTGCTTATCCTCAGCAGCTAAAGATGCATTACATGTATCACATTGAAACTTGCATATAGACTATAATGTTGAATGCACATTTGACATATTTGTTATAGGTGGTTATATAGCGGTGGGTATAAGCAGCTTAATAAAGTAATGCATTTAGACAACAGCAATCACCTGGGATGCCTTTGCCCTTGACAGTTTTAGCAATAATAGCAGTGGGTTGATGGCGGGGCTGACTCAGAGCTTTACACAGCTCTTCTACGCTGTGTCCATCAACTATGATAGCATGCCACCTAGAAACAACCAGAAAGATACATTATTGAACATGTAGTTACGTAACAAAGAAAAAGCAATAAAATGTACACAGGGCTACCCTGGAAGCTATTTTGAATTAAACATACATTTATATTCCCAGATATTTTATCATTTTCTCTTTAGGATCATTTGGATACATTTAAAAAAAAAAAATTTTCACAAACCTTTTTTGTTTTTTTTTGCTAAAGGTATTATGTGTTGTGTGAATATAATTTCTAGAACTTTGATCTACCAATCTAGCCATCAAGGTCATAAGAAATTTTTAAATCTATATGGTAGATTTGAAAAGTCATGTCCCAAACGAATATACAAAAAATTGAAATACTTGTACTTGCTCTCATTGCCGTTTAATTGTAATTGTACTGACCCATAGTATAATGACATGTGCATGCATATTTTACCCAAAGGCTTCTAATCGTTTATAATATTTGTCCACATGATGCTGTAGAGGAGCGGTGTCACTCTGGCCCAGGCGGTTGATGTCCAAAATGGCAACCAGGTTGTCGAGCTGGTAGTAAGAAGCAAACGACATGGCCTCCCACACAGAGCCCTCGGACATCTCCCCATCTCCCATCAGACAAAACACTCGGTAACTGCAGGTACATAGCAGGGTACAGTTACTGCCTATACTTGTGTGTGGAGTGCATTCACAAAGACTTAATAGTGTTGAAAAGAAGAACACATCAGTATAAATGCTCTTTGACATGTTTCCACTTGAATAGGTTTTCTTCCCTTCATCAGACACTAATTCGAAGTGACATGATAGCTTTGCAGTCCGGAGGTGTGGCTGCACCATTCTGCACATGTTACTGCCATGAGAGCAACCACACCCATTTTGATCATATAAATATACATTGTTACTGTATTAATAGTTTAGTGTTATATTATTGCATTAGTAATTTTGAGAGACCAATAATATGCATAACACAACTTAAAATTATCATATGTTTTGGAAAATAAATAATGTATATTGTATTCTTTAATTTTCAGATGAAATCAAGTATATTGGTGAAAATGTGGCTGCTGCGCTTGTGGTTATTAGAGCAGAAGAATTGTGAGCTGGAGCACAGAGCTGCAGAACACACCCACTCAGCCACACACAGCAAGGAGCCACAATATTGATACAAATTCTGACTTAATTTACAATGGTTTACTGGCTGTGAATGTGCAGATGATTACCTGGATTTGTCAAAGTACTTTCCAGTGTAGGCCATTCCACAGGCCACACCGAGGCCTTGGCCCAAGAAGCCATGAGCTACTTCCACAAAATGCTGCTTCTGAAAAATCACAGTTAATTTTTTTATTTGTTATTGGTCTTATCTTTGTGATAAAAATGTTAAAAACAGTGTTAGGAGACTTCTTACATGCATAGTGTGGCTCTCATGAGAGGAGTCGGCTTGGCATAAGCTGAACATCTCACTCTCCTTGAGGAAGCCAGTCTCCACCCACATGGAGTACAAGGCCGGAGCAGCGTGGCCCTGAAGAACAAAGACCAATATTGTAGAGCGGCTAAATCTATATGTATTTGAACTATTGTGAGATTTGTGAACATAATATTAAACAAAGAAAAGGGTGCGTGAACAATGTGGGTTTGCATAGATCACAATTCTTTAAATTTTGATCATAATCAATGTGCATTTTTTTAATACCAAGAAGTACCAAGCAATTTGAACAACCTTATGAAATAGTTTAAATGTATTTTTTATCAGTGCTTACAACACTAAAATGAATATTTAAAAGGAAATATTTAATTTGTTCACCTTGGCCAGGAGAAAGCGGTCGTTATTGTAGTGGCGGGGGTCTTCAGGGCGGTACCTCATGGTGTGGAAGAACAGCACGGACATGATCTCGGCCACACTGCAGCATGACGTGGGGTGTCTGAGGGAGTGTGTGTGTGTGTGTGGGGGGGGGGGGTAAAATTTTAACAAAGGATTGAGATTCAACATATGGAAATATTTTTGCTCAATATTGCAATTGGTTTGGTAAGCGCCAGCTGTCAAATGCTCAGTCAGACACAGCCACATGCTCAAAAGTGTGACCTATAAATAAATAATTACTACACTATATCTAAAAATGGTTATGTAGTCGCTTATGTAAGTTAGACTTAATCATCACAAAAAATATTTCAAATCAAATTGTGTATTGGTTATGCAACAAATAATGAATTCACTTTGAATTTACTTTGCACAAATTGTTTCATGATCTCAAAATGTACGCACATGTGTGAAAACTGGCAGGGATCATGCAACAAATTTCTCAAATTTTCCATTAAAATAGACTAGACTAGAAACCAAGCTCTTTAATAGTGCATGTGTTATGTAATAAATGTTGTTCTAACAAATAATTTATAATAAAGTGAACAATGATCATTTGTTTAGGATTTAATTTGCATAATCTACAAAAAAATTTATCAACCATCTAGATTAGTTGGCAAAATGAGAAGAATAAATCTTTTTAAAAGTTATTCTATTCAAACGCTCTTTTCTTTTTGCCGTTTAATGAGTAGTACATGCAAAACCATACTAAGCTCATTTTAAACACTGACGTCTGTACTCTTGGTAAAGAGACTCACCCATGGCCGGCTGCGGTCGTCGCCTTGATGCAGTTGATGCGAAGGCGGTTGGCGATGTTCCTGAGGACCTGGATGGTCTGCTGGTCTGGTTTGTGGTAGTCCTCCATAATAAAAGTTAGATCAAGTCCCACTGTATCCTTCTGTATGAAAAAAAGTTTAATAATAGCAAAGTACAATGTTTTCAATGACTTGGTGATGTAGAGATGGTGAAAGAGAGAGAGAGGAGGAGGACTTGACTGTCCATAGACAAACCGACAGAGATGGGGCGGGGCAGAGGTTGGCTGATGCTGGTTGGGTGTGACCCTTCAGGATGGAGGCAGCTCACGCCATTGGCTGCGTTGGAATGGGATGGTGGAGGTGTGGCAGAGTGATGAACCTGGGTGTATGACATTCAAGGGGAGGGGGGTGTGGGGGCTCAGGGCAACTGTCTGAATGCATACATCACATTTGGTACGCTGAATGTAGTGTTATTCAAGTACACAACATTTTCATCAGCCTCATCAAATTTGTTCCTCCTATTCTTGATCCAAACAAAAAACAGTCTTTTTGTTGTTTTGTTTGTAGACCTTAACTTACATTACTGTATTTAATTAATTACAATACTGCAGATTTCTTCTGAGATTCTTCTCTGAGAGAGTTTATGTCTTCTCTTTTAAACTTAGTATAGACCGGTCTAATTTTTAAGATATTTACAGAAGTATATTTTTTCTTTTTATCTAATTATTTACCATAATTACTAATGATCAATTGATCCATTTTAATTTAATTGGTTTATATTTCCTAATAAGTGCATTATTGGCATTGTTAATTTATTCCATTTTTTGTAAAAGGCTCTTTGCTTTGAGCTTTCTGTTTCTCAGTTGGATGTTTTTCTTGCTGATGATGTTCAGTGAGCGTGACATGTTTGCTCTGGGGACAACATGTTCTTTCCTTTTAAGCCCTAAACCTCATACAGGCAATAATGTATTTATTTTGACTGTACTAACTTGTTTTTTATACATTGTTATAAAAAGGTATTATGTTAATATTATATTAAGAGTCTACGTATATGAAAGATATATTACATCTGGTTCCTCAAGAAACCTCAAAAGCAAAGATGAGATGCAGATTGGAGGGGCTTTTCTGCCATCTAGAGGATCATCTCTAATTTCAGACTGCATATAATTTTACAAATTGGAAATAAAAAGCATTATATAAAAGAAAATTACATCATTTTATTCTTAATTTTTTTCCACAACTACATAATAAATGGATGCTGAGGTCTAGCCCATGTTTTTCGTCAAATATACCAAATAAGAATACTCAAAGGTTAACGTATAATACAGAATAAAATTTAATAATTCTTAATTGGAACAGTCGATGAACAAAGACACTCCTGCAAAGAAACAGAGTTTTATGTTTATTTGATACTGCATATTAATTAACTAACCCTGAACTGTATTTTAAACATTGGCCAGCAGAGGGTAGTCTTTTTCAATAAATTAACTGCCACTACTTGGCAGCAAAAATCATCTAAAAAAAGTTTGTAAAAGAAAGGGAACTCATATTTATTTACTAAAGTGTCCTAAACTACTGATAAAAAAGTAATTATTATATTTTATTATATTATATTGCATTATATTATGTTACATTATATTATATAGTAGTT
>KN480473.1:6118-17422 GCA_000787095.1 Periophthalmodon schlosseri
TCCCTCACTCTTTCTTTAGTCATCCAGGTACTATCCAGTTTAGCAGCTCTGTTTGAATTGTGGTTGCGGCCGGATTTTAGGTGTTTAGTCCTGTTTTCCATAAATAGAAGTGGGTGGTGTTAGGGGGTAGTTAAACACAGAAATCCTCCGTTGAGCTCTATTGACCTCCATTACCACGAACAATTTTCGCCTGTACTTGGACTCCCTGTTGCTTCAAACGCCACTAAGCGAACATACCCAGCTGTTGTATAGCCCGGTACCATCTACTTTTTCCTGCTTTTCGCCTCACCTTTCCACGCTCCCTCCCGCTGGACCGCTCTTTAAAGAGGAAGTGCATATTGAGTCGTTCACCAAGCGGTCAATAAAAATGCATAACACAACCCGGCGCCCCATTCGTGTCTGGTTGCCACGGCGATCGCACAACGTAAAATCCCATCTGCGCTAGCCCTGAGGAGCTACACGTTGCGTTTTGTGTGGCAGATCCTCGATACAGTATTGACCCTAACCATGTTTCCAATTAGACGCTAGTTTGCTGGAAAAGGCGACGGCTCTCTCGGGAACGCTTTTCTTGCAGCCCCGAGGCACAAGTTCTCCACACGCTGCGACTATTGTCAAACACACTTTTCTCAGCTTGGCGAAGATATTTTTTTTTCTTTTTTTTTTCTTTTTTTTTTTTAAGTGCCAATCCAGATCAACTGCAAAGAGGCCAGTGAGCTGTGGTTTTCAAACAGAGCTGCCGGAGCACATGTCAGTAAGGCAGTATTTGTTTGCCAGAGCGGTGAATGGGTGCGCTCTTGTCCATAAAAGAGCATTGCTAAAGCGGTCTCAAAGCGCTACAGACAGAAGAACAAATGCAGTGTTAGTCTTTGTGAACTTAAAACAGATGAAAGAGAATAAAACTACGCTTAGAAAATTGAAAATGGATAAATAAATAAACCAGGGTACAGAATATATTAAAAGTCTTATATTACGCGAAATTGACTCTTGTGAGCTTTAAGCCATGTTGTAATGTTGGTACCTCCTCAAAAACATGCTCGGAGTTGTGTTTTGCTTCATTCACACATGTTTGAGTAACACTTTAATATTAAGCTGTCCACATCTCCCAAGCTTACGATGATCTGTTCCATCTTGTGGTGTCATGAAGCAGTAGTTTTCAGGTTAACAGCTACTTTTTACCTTTTTGGAGTTTAAAACCACAGTGAAGCACTTTTTTAGTGTCTTCTGTTTGAGAGAAGAACTCAGCCTAAATATCCAGGTATGTTTTTGATGAAGAAACATTATTATTATTATAACATACATCAGAAAATAGCATAATATGGGCACATTAAAGCAGGTTTTAGCTAATTTAGACACACCGGTAATGCTGTAAATTATGTTAAAAGTGCACTATATAACGTTTTGTCGGAGGGTCCGTCACCGTATTGTAGCCACAGCCGTCCTGGGGCAGAATGACAGAAACAGTGCTGTCAATCTGCACCATCTGCCCGTCCGACCATCACCAACACTCACACACCACATTCGTACTAGACAATGTGGGTGAAATGTCTCGCCTAAGGTCAAACGTTTTCGCCATATGGCCGATGTCTCGCCTGGAACGTTGCACTGACAGTTATGGGCCGATGAGTAACAGCTTTGAGTTAACGACCAATCACAGAACAGCACTGAGAGTTATGAACCAAAGGTGTAACAGCAATGAGTCCTCCAGGCCATGTTACAGGTGAGATCTGCGGAGAGGCAGGCCCGCTCACAATAAGAATCGATGCGCTCTAGCTATTTTTGAGCAACACCTGTAACTGACTAAGTACAAAATAAACAGCTTTAAAGCCATACTGTGGGCCATTCCAGGAAGTTGCATAGTGCACCTTTAAAGTAGAATTACAGGTCGGCTTATCGTGTCCTGGGTTCAGTAGAAATATTTTATATGATACAAACAGGGGTGGAAAGTAACTAATTATAAATACTCATGTTACTGTAATTAAGTAGATTTTGGTGTAATTGTACTTTTTTGAGTAGACTTTTATACGTCTACTTTTAGTTGAGTATAAGTCTAGCCATGTAATAGTAATTAGTTACATTTAAAGTCATAGAAGTTACAGATCACAGTCCCAAGTCCTAATTAACGCAATCCCCCACTGTCTCACCACTGTCTCTGCTCTTTTCCACTAACACATATGCAGATTGGCATTTAAAATTTAACACTTTAAAATTGCGTTAAAAAGTAACTGTAGGAACTCATAATCTGAGCATATTTTTCATGCATATTTTTGACTTTTACTAAGTCTTTACTTTAAGTACAATTTTGGCAGCAGCACTTGTACTTGTAATTGAGTAAATTATTAGTCAAGTAACTGTACTTTTACTTGAGTAC
The DNA here is from genome assembly GCA_000787095.1 of Periophthalmodon schlosseri. Classification (NCBI taxonomy): domain Eukaryota; kingdom Metazoa; phylum Chordata; class Actinopteri; order Gobiiformes; family Gobiidae; genus Periophthalmodon; species Periophthalmodon schlosseri. The sequence goes on from KN480473.1 coordinate 8,487, forward strand.
AAATTTTCAGTACTCTTTCCACTATTGGATAAAGATTTCACTTCTGCTTTTAAAGTGACAAATGGAAAATTCAGAACAATTTAAAGATGTTTTTACAATTTGAAACATAGGAAATGGCTAAATTTGAACATCTAATAATATAATAATATTAATAATAATAATAATACAAATGAACCAATAATGGAAATCGATTACCAAACGTATTGGGAGACCAGCTGACCAGCCCTTTTCAAAGAGTTGGTTCTATTGGATCTTTTGGTTCTGTGCTGTCTTTGTACTTTTATACCCATAATTCATCTTTTGTGTTGGTTAAAAAGATTTTCATTGTCTCGTATATATCTTTGTCTTCACATGTGATTGACAGCCTGTTTATACTCATCTGGTGTGGATTTTCAACAGATCTGAGCAGGAGCATCTAAAGACTCATCTATGAAAGCCGGCTCTTCTGATTCACTACAAAGAGCCGGTTCTTTTGGTGTGAGAACATTTGCCGCAGTTCGATGGTGAATCATTTTCGTCAGTTCTTTTCTGCAGTTGTGATGTTCAAACACAGACACGTGCATCTGTTTAGCCATTGTTATATATATTTTACCCCAGTCACTCCTCCCATTGGTCAGTGTCCGTCATGGTCTGAGTGAGTGACAGGTGAATTCAGCCAATCAGAGTAAAGTGTGAACTCTGGGGTACGTGATTTTCATTCTGTGAAAGAAAAAAGTAGATGTTCTAATCTCTTTAATAGAGGCATTTTACAGGCATTTTTTGTTAGTTTTTTGGTCAGTTTGGTCTCTGAAAGGTATTTTATTTAATATTTAATTTACTCAACTTGCATCCATAGATTTGTATGGCACATTGTAACTTTTTCTGCCATAGAGACATAAGGATCACCCCTTAAAGTAGCACCTACATACACCAAATTTTCCAGTCTTGTACTTAACAAGATTTTGACGAAACATACAGAAGGATTTGTTGGTATCTAATGCCAAGTCTGATTTATTCAAGTAAAAAAAAAAAAAATTGGCGTAATTTGAATTTTTTGGCAAATTTTCTTTGTTTACTCAAATACTAATTAAGATAAAAAAATCCCCTCTGTATATTGTTACAAACTGTTCCTAGGGATGAAGGGAAGTAACACACAATCCAGATGGTAAACAGGTAAATAATAAGTATCTCTTTTCATCATAAAGTAAATGTAAGGGAGTACAAGTTACATCTGATATAAAATTAGAAGTGTGCAATAAAACGAATAAACAACGAAAGGCTCAACGAGTTCAAAACTACATCAAAATAAATTGCAAAAGCCGAGCAAGGCAATTACAAGCAATTACAAAAAAATAGTCCGTTAGCGACCTCTGGTGTCTCAAACACAATACACATACACAGGTTAACGTTAAAACAGAGACACGTCAAGCGAAGGCGAGCTGTTCACTATGATCCAGCCGCCTCGACGGGCGGGTATGCGACACTTATCATGGGCGGCACTGGCAGGTAGAGATCGCGGATTGGTGCGCCAACCACCGGACGGGGAACCGGAGACAGCCCAGGGGAAGCGTAGAACTGGTCCACCACTCAGGAGACAGAATCACCAATTACATGGATAAGTAGAAACGAGAAATTTAAACCTGGCTTTTTTCATGTTTCTGTTGCCTAAATGCCTTATTTATATATGAAAACATTACATAATGAAAATCGTGTAATACATTTTTTTCTTACTTTTTTGTAAGTAAACTACAGGGGAAGTTTCGAATTGATATCTCCAATTTTAAGATTTTTTCCTATTCACCTGCAGCGTCTCGCCTTAACTTGTTCCTGTCGCTCATAGATGCTTTGTCGCATTGATCGTATTCACATGCATAGATTTTCGGGTACAGCTTACAAATCTTTTTCATAAAGATAAATGTGAAAATGGGTGGGCCGCCAGTGCTCAGCCAATCCTCTTTCACTTTTGTGCAGGTTTGCAATTGATAAAATACATAATTTATTCCAGAAAACCTGCAGCAGTCTAATGTAGTGCTGCTTTTACAATATACAATATAATGAGGTAAACTCTAGAGATCAACTGATGTTTTGTTTTTTGTTTTTTTTTAATTACAATATAATGAGGTAAAATCTAGAGATCAACTGATGTTTTTTTTTTTTTTTTTTAATGACCGATGCCGATACAAATTGTTCAGAATCCAGAGCAACCAATGGACGATAAGCTCTGTCGATTTTTTTGGCCAATATGTTGGACCGCTTTTAATTATTTTCCCCAAATTCAGTTATTTAAATTCACTACAAGCTCAGAGAAAGCTGTAGTCACGTTTTGTGCAGTTAACTCTTCATATCAAAGTGTTCAAATAAAACTTTGTGTGTATTTTTTAGGCAGATCAGCCAAAACATAATATCGGCCTCTGCTGGAGATTTAAGGCCGAAAAAGTCTAAAATATCAGCTATATTGGTCTATCTATAATAAAACAAACTTGTACTTATTTACCAGAAAGTCAGGTACCTCAGTTTTAAAGGCAATATCAAGCAACTAAGTTTTCACAGTGTATTTCTTTTCTTTACAAATTGCCCACCCCGAAATTGACATGAGCTGACGTTTTTGTCATTTATGCAAAAAGAAAATACTTTGATATGACAGGTTAGACAACACATTTCACGAAAAGACAGCTTCTATCATTATAAGATTATACTTACAAATCTTGCCTATTTTTTTCTAGTTTTTGAATTTTAGTAAAGTTTATCATTTTACATTTTGGTTGGACACGGGCAGCAGATGTGACATACGTAGAGGTAATTTTATAACTGTTAGGGCCAAAACCCTGGTTAGACTAATAAAAATAAATAACAACACCTTTATTTTGTTAAGTTAATGTTTGAACTGTCAGAAAAATGCCTTCTTTGTGCTTGGATGGAATTTTTGGTGTTATTGACATAGGTAGAGGTATTCTGTTTTAGAACATACACCTACTTCCTGTATTTTTGTACTTTTGTACTTCTCAACTTTTTTCCACTTTTTGCCACTTAACTGATGTAAAACTGGGGCTGTGTCCGAATGTCCAACCTAGTCCCTAACCCCTCATTCACTACACAGCCCCGCAGTCTTTAGCAGACTATATAGTGCACTCACTCACAGGTCATGTGACTGGGTAAAAAAAGTCTGCTAAACTCTGATAAAACGTGATTTCTGTCATAAATAACGATCAAATTGGACTGGCACAAGTATTTATGGACTAATAATAACTGTACATGTTTTCGTCGAGCTGAATCTCACGTAAACACGTAATAGTGGTTTATTCATAATCATCGTTGTGTTGTGTCCAGTTAAAGACCTGTCACTGTCTGCTGTTGTTTTTCCAACTCTCACAGTGCATTGTGGTCTAGATTGACCGGTGTAGTGACCACCGATGCCCACTGCTTTTCAAGATGCACTGTGGGAAATTTTGAGTGCACTACTTGATCACTCCTTCGTTTTTCGGACAACACTAAAAATGGCGTGACCCCTAAGTAGTGCCCTAAGTAGAGAATAGTGTGGACATTCGGACAAAGCCTAAGATAAATATTTACCACCAAACTAAGTAATGATACCATGGAAACCTATATATGCACTTCAAATGCAAGCAGAAAATAATTAAACATTTCCAAACTGCTCAAAAAGTTCAAAGCCCAAAAAGTCACTATATAAACGTAGATATTATTCCATTAAAAAACAAAGCAGCTCCCTTGTCACAGACAGGGCACTCTACTGGGACACACACACACGTATAACTGGCTCTGATTGGTGACCGTCTGAATCTAGGGCAGTCTGGTGTGGTGACCTAAATGATTTGTATCCCAACGACTTACTCTTTTAAACACAGCCAGAGAATAAAGCGGCTAATTTGTTGAGACAATTGAGCTAATCTGAGCCCGGCTTCTTCTCAATCAACATCTCATGTATCATCAGCGCTGAAGGCCTCCGTCTCACTGCCTCTAAAACACACGATTTCATCCTTGTTAATGTTTCTCATTTTAATTGTAAAGTGAGTTCAGGGCCAGCGGAGTTTGGCATTATTCAAGCTGATTCCATTGCCAGATGGAAGTGACTAGATCGGAAATTGGGTTGGAGTAGATGCAGCAGCCATGTGCATTCACTAATAGAGAAATGGCAGACTTGTAAAGGACAGATATTAATTACAGTGTTATTCTTTTGGGACAGAAAGTATATACGTATCATTTTGGGGTGTTGTCTTGGTAAGAAATCAGTAGCACAGCAATGTTTGAGCATGTGGCCGAATGAAGAAAAAGTATTACCAAATTATATGTGTATACTGTGGTCATAATAATAATGCCTTACACGCTATTGATCCCGCCCACTTTTGCCTCTAAATGCTCCAAACAGCATTTTCTTTGTGGTGGCACTTCCGGTTTAGCTGAAATCCCGTTCTTTTTAATGGAGAATTTGGGGTCGCCTTGGAGCGGGTCTGTTTGGTGGGGCTCCCTGCAGCCGAGTTGCGTTTCCATGCTCGGGGCACGGCTCCGGGTGCAAGGGCAGAGCTCTGCTACGTGAGACACTGACACCATCCAAACATTACAGATGTTTTCTTAATTAATAAACTCAAACTTGTATTTGAATTATACTCTTAATCATAAAGCCATTTTCAACAATTCACAAAAAGACTTTTACTTTGGGGCACTGTGAGACGTGGCTAAAGCTAGCGTCAACACTACACTGCTTCTGGTGTATCATTAGCTTGTTCTGCATTTCCTTCACTTCTCTGCGCCTCTACGCCGTGTTTTAATCTCTCTTTATGTAATGTATTGGGTTTGGCTCATGTTAGATGCAGTATGCACTGGAAATACAACATTTTCGTTCTCTATACGCGAGTTCTGCGCATCGATAAACAGGAAATAGCTGTTGCATCTGTGCTTTGTTTTGCAACGCACATCGGCCCAACGTATAAAGTGGCCCTCACTGGAAATACAGTACTTTATCACAAGATCAAGTCAGCGTTTGGTGAGAGATTATTTTCAGTTTATATGTGCTTTTTGCAGTCTTGAGTATGCGTTTTCTCTTGTCCAATCATCGTATTTCTTGTGTAGCCACGCCTTAGCTAAAGCGATCCGTACTGTGCTGGCCCCCGCTGGGAGCTAGTACCCTCCAGGGTCCACTTCGAACCCCTCTTTAGACAGTAAAGACACTTGTGGCCTGTACCGATCCCCTCCAAAGCGAAGCAGTGGAAATGAGGCTTAGGTTGATTTGTATAAACTGTTCAATGTTCATGTGACCTACGAGTCAAAAATGCGCTAGAAGCCTTTAAAACGGCTTTGTAGTCCCTATAGAACTTATTTGCTGCGCAGATCGGCAGCCCCGTCCAAAATAATACAACCCCAAATGGCAATGGCGGCGCTCACGGCAACTTCAGAATGAGGTGAACACGGTAGTGCTGCAAATCTGTGCCATCTACCCCTCCAACCACCACCAATAACTTACACACACACCGTGCGTACTAGGCAAGCTGGGTAAAGTGTCTTGCCTAAGGACACAACAACAAAACTGAGCCACTGTCGTGTCATGGTAATGTGTGCAATTAATGTGACATTTCTTTCTCTTGGGACCTCATTAGTTTGTTGTTGAGAAAATATTGAGTAAAGCCCATCAAATAAAATTGGTCTGCTAACCATAAGCTCATTGGTTCAAGCCTTGTCACCAGGGGTTATGTCCTTGATAGTGTGTTTTCCATGCACAGAAGCGGACAAAGTGAATGTGATGTCACCCATAGCGTTCGGCTCCAGTCAAATGAAGCTCATTGAGGCTAACAGATATAAGGGCCAATTCGGAGCCGACTTCCATATTTGGAATTCAGACAAGTATCATAGCAACCAAAGAGCCAATCTGGAGCGAAGTTGTTGAAGGTAACGCCCTTCCCGCCCACACCGCCGGTTTGGCGAGGGGGCGCTTAGCAACGCTGTCAATCAAACCTGTTGCTGAGGCTAGCGAGAGCGACCTCGGGGAAAGAAGGCAGCTGATTTGTCTGTTATTAATGTTCATATCTTGAGTTATGGACACAGTGGCGAAATAAAGCAGGTCAATATGAACATTTTAAGACGGAAATGACGAGCCGGACAGGAGCATTTACGTAGAGAGGTAGTGAGAGCGACAGTTTTCTAATGTAAAGTGAAATGGAGTCGATGGAGCTGGAAGCGCGCCCATGCTCACTTCATATTTGGAACGCGGCGGCTAGCAGGTTAGCTGTGTCCATTTAAATATACAGTCTATGGTTCCATGTCTGTGCACCGAAGTATTGATGGTTTCCTATATGGTCTCTATTCTGTCCGTCTGCCCAAGTATGAAATTATAAAGCACTATATAAAACTAACACATTATTATTGCTATTCCTTGTGCTCTTCATCGTGGAAGTTATTGGATGATTAAGCTGGTCCGACACATCACTATAGCACTGTGGACTAATGGGGCATTCTTGGAAACATAGGATGACAAATATGCCGTATTGTTTTTGCAGAACGCGTTGTCTTATATCCACCACAATTTAGGTTTCTTTTGACAGTAAAAAATAAAACTTGTCAGCTCTATTGTTTTCTTTGTAGTTTGCCTTAATAATAAATGAGCTCTTAATGGAAATGACTTGGATGACTGGAAATGTTTGTGGAGGCATCAACTCCAAAAATACAACACTGTAGATCTCTCTGTCACAGCAACAAATAAAACATAATAATTAATCATAAAACTTAATACACCAAGGTCTATGAGTTTGACTGTGTGATAAAATATACACATTCGCAAGTCTGCATCGATGTTTATTGTTTTTAAAGAGATATATTTTTTCTTGTTGAATTCTAATTGAAAGTAATGATATTTTCCAGAGATAATTGCATTCCTCCAAAGTTTGCAGATTGAGGTCACTGTAAATAATTAACAATGCCGTATTTTAGGACTTCCATAATTAAATTAACTTCAACATGTTTTTCTTGTTAGCAAAAGTGAAATTAAAAAGTCGTTTTCATGCACGTTTGTACTCTATATTTAAAACAGATGCAGGCAGAACATAAAAAAAAACCACTAGCTAATACAATACAGTTGGCTAGCTGCGTATTCATTTCATTTATTTCATGAAATAATTAACTACTTAGTAATTTCTGCCGCTATGATATTGCACCGTGGCACAGAAACACAGATTGTATAAAGAACTGGACTAAGGGAGAGTGACGTTGAGGCTCATCGAGGCTAGCGGTTATAGGGGCGAATTTGGAGGAGAGTTCCAGATTTGAAATTCTGACCAAAAGTATCATAGCAACCAAAGAGCCAATCTGGAGCGAGGCTGATGAAGGTAACGCCCGTTCCCGCCTGCGCCGCTGGTTTAGCAGGGAGCGGACGGTTAGCAACTCTTTTAGCAACAGGTCAATCAAACCTGTTGCTAACGCTGGCGGGAGTGACCTCGGGGAAAGAAGGCGCCTGATTCGTCTGTCGTTAATGATTTACGGACACGATAATGCAAAATGACGAGGCTCACTGCAGCGGTTGCAGAGAGAGAGGTGACAGTTTCTCAATGTAAAGTGAATTGATCAAATGATCTGAAACGGCGCTTCCAAGCACTCGCTCGAAACCTTCTGCTTCGAAAGATCAAAGCCTCTGTCGAGCTGTGGGTTCGAGCATAACATCTACCAATTACCTGCTATTTTGTCACTCTTGAAATTGCACTATGACGGAGAATGAAGTGTCAGGGATAGTGTCAGGCAGTTGGTTTCCCATGAATCTTCGAAACATTGTCCGTGATTGGATGAAAAAAGGTGAGCCTGGCAGTAGTCTCTTTATTAGTTATTACCTGAGAAAATGCTACATAAAAAGAATCAGGGCCATTACTACTAAGAATCATGTTTTTCTTTCTCTGGTTTATTGGGTTCCATTCAGAAACTAGGTGCAATTTTACCACGTACTGTCTTCTAAAATCATGGGAAAGAAACTGTCTGACACTATCCCAGAGACATGCTTCTCTCTCCTAACAAAACAACCACATGACACTGTCCAGACAGTTGTTTCTGTGACATGGTGCAATATCACAACTAAGTATATAAAACACGTTCCAAGCTCATGGTATGAAATCAGGTACATGCCCCTTAAGAACAGGCAGGATTTCTCAAACATGTGTGGATGCAGCGCAGTTGTGAGTTTGGACTTGGACTCAGTCTTAGAGGAGCAGTCACGAATGTAAAGTGAATTAGAGCCGGAGTCGATGGAGCCGGAAGCGCACCCATGATCGCTTCCTATTTGGAATGCGGCGACTAGCGGGTTAGCTCTGTCTAGGATAGTGTCGGGCAGTTGTTTCCTTATAATAGTGATGGGGAGTCAGTGAACCACTTTGAAACTTCTGCCTTGGACTGAAACACTAACTATAACAGAGAACAGCGCTGTCTGTTGGCTGCGTGCCAGAACTGCATGTGATAGAAACACATTGGCAGAACCGCAATGAGGCTTCGTTTGCAGAGGTCACGTGATCCGAAACAGTGCTCGCTCGAAACCTTCCGCTTCAAAAGATCTCAAGATTGTCACTCTTGAAATTGATGAACCTGGCAGTAGTCTCTGTATTAGTTATTACTTGAGAAAATGTTATTTAAAATGAATAGGTTGTATTTTACAGTCCGATTTTCATTTTCGCATTTTTACTTCCGCAAAACAGGCATGATGTATCTAGATTAGAATAAATTACAATCATGTACAGGGCCTTTAAAGGGACGTGTACCCGCCTTTAATTTATTCTAAACATGAGCTTTACATCTCGTAATGCCTGGTTAAAAGCTGCCAAATGAGAAAACACTTGAAGAGAGTATAAAATATTAGTGATGTGACGTTTGTGAACGAGTTGGCTCTTTTGAACGGTTCCTTAACTTGAACAGTTGGATCCAGATTTCATTTTCTAAAAGAGCCGAATCTTTTTCTTTACGATTTTTATGCGTTT